>BQNB010042682.1:4850-45972 GCA_026074375.1 Tanacetum coccineum
ACCTAAGTTTTACAATAATTTTAATTTTAACCTTTTAGTTTCAAAACATTTTCAATTTTAACTTCTAGTTTTCAATAATTTTTCTTTCTTCTTTCATTTTTCAAATCTTTACCTATATTTTAATCATTTAGTGAAACGTAATTGCACCGTTAGTCCTTATTTGAGTTTTAATCAACCGTTACTCATTTTAAGTTGAAAGTTTGTGCACCGTTCGTCGTTTTAGCTCATTATTCATCAACAAAAGCTCAAGTACTTCGACAACAACAACGATTTCAACAACAATTAATCATTGTTTCACGGTTTCTTCTTGATTTTGTAAAATCCCGCAAAAGATTCCATTTCTTTTCTCGGTTTAAATCATAGATTTGTAAAATCCCGTGAACGTTAATTGATTTCAATCCACAACAACAATCACTTTACCTACTTAAGATCCGATATCCATTCACAACATCAAAATGTCAAATACCAATAACAATTTGCAAACTCAAACATCAAGTGTTCTTCACAATGAAACAATTTCTTCGTGTTCAACTTCTAAACTTCAAGAGAAGGTACAACTTTCAAAAGAAGGATGCATGAAAAGTCTTAGTGCAATTCAGTCACAATTCAAGTTTCTCACATATACTTTACAAGATTTTGGTACCATGCCTATCTTCAAAAGAACATACGCTCAAGACTTGGATTTACTAGAACATCATCTTACCAAAGAAATAATTTCTCAGACTAATTGCAAGACTATTTTGACAAAACTCAGAACAACGTTTGTAAATGCTTTCAATTCAGAATTCAAAGAGCGTATGCAGAAATATACAAGATTTGATGATCAATCCTTCAAAGATTCAATGATCCGTCACATGGATTTCATTGAGAAATACATGCTTGAGACAATTCTTCATCAACAACGAACTCCGCAATTGTTGAAACAAAAGAAGTTGATGCAGACACAAAAAGATCATTCAAATCCAGTTCAAGCATTGAATGTTGATTCATTGAAAGTTGATTTAGTTGTCATACAAAACACTTGTTCTGAGAAAGAAGACAGTAATTCAGAGACTGCATCCAACAAATCAGTAAAGGAAAGCAGCTTGGATTCTGCAACAAAAGATGTACATGCAATAAAATACAAGATGTTAAAAGCAAAAGAAAGATGCATGGCATATTTTCGATCTCTTCATTCACACCTTCAAGTTCTTTTAAAAGAAGACTTAAAAGGCACTTGCATCGAACATGGATTCAAACGGGCATTCATGTCACTCTTTGGTCAAGATAATGATACTTTCATGAGTATGATGTTCTTCAACATATCAACTACAAAAGCAACTTGACAAAGATGAATTTCAAGAAGATGGATCCATGGCAGCCTTTTAGGTGATCAACAAACAGTTTTAGAAGTTCATCGGTTCACAGTTTACTTTGGATTATGACAGTCAAATGACAGACAAGTATTTTGTTGAATACACTGGAATCGAGGTTAAACACTTCAGAGATACACTACTCCAACACATGGGAAATGTTAAGAAGCCCGTTGCTGAAAGAACACGTCATCAAAGACAATATGATAGAAGGGTGAATAAAAGACAGTTGCAGATGCAAGAGAGTAAGATTAATACAGGTAAAGCAGTAGATGCTGATTTGGTTAACACAGAAAGCATTAAGACAGACTCAACAGTGCAAGATGAAAGCAGCAGGCCAGGGAATGATATAGATGCTGATGATCCAGATATCAGACCCATATATGACGAAGAGCCAATGGCTGAGGTACAATTAAGTGCTGAATGTAATATCTTTGCTATAGAAAATCAACATACTGAGCAAACCTGAAATCATTGATGATAGGTAGGTTGACCAGTATCACTTGAAAAACATGTCAAGTTTAAAAGGTCCTATGCTTGATTCATCACGCTAATAACCAGGACAACTGAATACTCAAAACAAACACGATCGAAAATAATTGCTCAAAAGAGAACAGTGCCCAAATTTCAAAAAGATTAGTTCAAGAATGAAGCACATTGCCTTGCCTCTCGATACTTAAATATCAAAATCAATCCTTAAAATCAGGCACCATGGTCCCAAATTTTTGAACGACACAATAAGAACGCCAAGATTGAAAAGGAAATTGATAGTACTTGAAACAATGACAATCGAATTAAACAAGTGTGGCTACATTAACTGTAAGGAAATGAGACTTGTGGAAAACAGCTTACAAAGATTTGTATGATTCTATTAAAATCATGAGATCTAAGACTACATAAACAGACAACATCTTTGCTTGCCTAATAATGTTGAATTAAAGCTCAGATTCAAGAAAAGGTTTTTGGCAATGCTTTCCTTAAAAAATGAATTAAGGAAGTTAAAAAGGAAATAGTTGTAGATACTAAGTTTGATAAAACCATCGAGTCTTGGGGAAACCGTGTTACCATCACTAAGAAACCAATCAATTGTTAGACAACCAAATGCGTTTAAATCTGAAAGGGCTTAAATGTCAAAACAACGGTTTGCCTCCCAAGTTGATGTGAATAAGAATTTGTCAAACCAGTCACTCAACATTATTTGCCTAAGAAAAACAGAACCACCTTTGTCAAACCCTAATCAACAAGATTACATCTAGCTCATCTAGGAATAGTTCTAAGAACATCCAAATTTAGTTTCAAATGACATGGTTCATAATCACTATCAGATGTACTTAGAAAAAGAACAAGAAAGAGATAGGAACTCAACAACTATGTGCCTACTTCTGCGAGCATCAATAACCACTACTGATGATAGGAAAACCAAACCCTAGGAGCATCAATCAAACATCTAGTAGTTTGCAGTGAATCAAGAGTAGTCCGCGTAGCGATAACGGCGTTGCCAAAGCAGATTACTCTAAGAGTTCTAGTTCTTTTCAGATTCTAAAAACTTTGGTTTATTACTACATGTCATAGGTAATCTTTTAATCAAAACATGATGCTTGTATAACAAAACTCCTGAAAATAAAGTTCACTTGCTAAGATTCAATCCAATAAGAACCACAACAGTAACAAACCCGTAGATCAAACGAGTCCATACTCAGAAACCAGTATACAGATCTTTATAGACATAGGTGTTTACTCCTAATATGACTTCTGCAGGTCCTGAGAATACATCTCCTAATCTGATCTTAGGTGGAAACCCCGCAGGTAGAGAAATTTCAAATCTGTTGGTCTTAGTGATTCCTACAGGAAATTATTCGTCTCCTTACACAAGCAGGATGACAGTGAACCCACATGGTTTCAAATGTAATTATCCCTCATATTCATGAATCCAAACAAACTCTGGATGTAAGTGAAGGTACATCTAAACAATCAATGTGTCAGGAAGGAACAAAGTCTGATTTAAGTGCAGGTACCATTATGTAATATCAACAAGGAAAATCTCAGATATGGTTGCTGAAAAGGGAATGAATATCTCAGAAACCATTGTCTAAGTGGATTCACAAATGATGGATACCAGAAAAATAATTGTTGATCACAACAATCAAGCTCGAAGCCTCGCCCCTTAGTGTCAATGACGTTTGAGAATACAAAACGGTTCAAGGCCTATGCAGCCAAATGCAACAAAGTTCACAACCAACTGAGACAGTAACAACGTCAAATGAGCTGATGTAATTCGGATATCCTTTGTTCCGAACAAATATTTCAATGGAGAAAATCAAGTTGTTTTAAAAGTCTTTCCGCTGTCACTACTACTGATGCATCAAATAAACGTCAACAACAACCTGATTCAACTTCATCCACTTCAACTCTAGCCATAACTGTCACTGCTAATGGAAACTTCTATTTGTAAATATTTTTATTCTCTTTTTATTTTGATTTATAAAAAAATTTTGAAAAAAAGAAAATAGAAAAATATAAAATCTAGAAAAACAAAATATTAAAATCATGAAAGTTTTCAAAAATACCAAAAAAGAATCTTCTCAGACATTCTCTTGGAATCGATAACATTTACAGTACCTAAGAAATTGTTGATTTAACATCGACACGGCTAATGTAAATGAAGTTCGAGCGAGAGTTTTTCAAACGCTCAAAACTGTCATTTCTAAAAATTTTTTATTAATGACTTATGTACATTTCAGTGCATAACTCGGTCTCGAATGTTATAGGGAAGTGTACGCTTCAGTGCGCTTACTCTAAAATAGAAGAGAAGTCTTCTATCATGTTTTTAAAATCGTTGAACATAATTTTTCAAAAAGAACTTTCAATGTCAAAATTGTCCTACATATAATTTGAGTATATTTCCATAAAAAATTAGAGTTTGTTAAAATTGTTTGTTTCAACACGCCCTTCCAAAACGAATAATTTTCAAGAATCTGTAGTAGCGTAGAATGTCATTTTATGTGAATCAATTTCTGAGGGGGGGCTTTTTAAAACAAAGCATTTTAATGTGTTGGATACATCTCATAAATGTCAATTTTATGTATCCAAACACATTTTGTGAAATTAAAATATGGAAACTTATAATGTCAATTATTAATATACATTGTTCACTAAGGCATCTCACTCCGTCTTCAACATTTTGTGGTGTCATATCAATTTTTCATTCTAATGTCAAGTTTTAATAAATATTGGTATCCCACATATACTGTTGAAGGGGAGCTATCAAAATCTGAATTCATGCTATATCGTGGTATAATTTTTCTCCCCATGGAATTTTTCATGTCAAAATTTTAATCAATTGGTATTTCAAATACTAAGTGTTTTATTATTTAAAATAAGGGGAGAAAATGTGATTAAAATATGTTATAGACGAATGTGAATCTTAAGACTCTAAAGTGCAACTCTTTCCTTTATTGCTAAACAATTTCGAATCTCGAGCACATGTATATAAATTTTTTTTTTAGTGTAGGCGGGAGTATTTAAAAATAACAAAGACAGAAAATGGTTTATGTCTGATCTTTTATACCAACAACCTATTAAATTCACGACGATTCTGAAGTCATAAAGGTGGTTAGGTAGGTATAAGTCCAACGAAACCGGATGGATCTACCCAAGGGACACTCCATATAAGAAAATAACAATCCTTAGGTATGATTGGAGAAGAATTGTATAAGGGAGAAATGCTGACTAAGGATTGAGCTAACGACTGGAACAATCAACAACAAGTGTTATATGACGACTTTAGTTAAGCATCGAAGGGTTGAAGAACAAAAAAGAAATGATGGATAAAAGGGGTGAAAAGAAAGAAGCCTCCTTACACCTAGCCAGAAAACCGGTCAATACATAATCATCAAAATCCACAAAGATGATTGTTTGATATTGAAGACCGACACATGGACCCAGAGGATGCAATGCACTACCCTTCCAGGCCCATTCGGAGTTTCTTTCTCTCAAAAGAAACAGTCCCATTTGTGCACGGCGATCACACGTTATCTATTGACATCTCACTCTGAGATTGTTGTATTGAATAGGTTGCAGTCTGCTCCAGCCTCCGTACTAAAACCAAAAGTGGCCACAAATCAGTCTAGAAGCCAAGAAGAGATCAATATAAATCTCATTAGGACACAATGTCAAAATACTCTTGCTGAACACCTTAAAGTTCACAAGTTGTAACAAAGAGTCCTACGCATTATCCTTGAGATCTTGCCAGAACATCCGAGTGATACTTAAGTATTCACAGTGAAGATGGAAATCCTGCTTGAGCCAACATCAAACAAGCTCTTGGTAGGTGACTTGTAAGATTCTATATGAATCAAGGCATTGGTGATAACTGATATCAATGTTGGTCTCAGTAAATGAATTGACGACTAAATCTAGAAGATAGGTAACCATCTGATTCAATCTACCTGTATTTCTGCTGTTGAACGTTTCCCGTAATGAGAAACGAGTAAGCATGGTGAATCTAATACATCTGTGTTAGAAGAATCCTACGCATTGACTGGAAACATGTCAAAGAGATTCTTGAATCTACCTGATCACCAGTAAAGTATTTTTATACTATAAAAGAAAAACCGGAGGTAATTGCATACCGAACTCAAGATGAATAACAAAGCCAAATTCATCTTTAATGCGAACTATTTTATTTTAGGATAGAGACGAGGTGTTGCAGCCTCATTCCAGCGAAGTCAGATTCGTAAACCATATGCTCATACTCAAGCTTTCAAAGTCAATCGTTCAACATCAAGATAGTTTATTCTAATCTTCCCCTCCATCAAAGAGCCTCAAAGTTAAATAAAGAATCATCAATTGGGGAGATTGTTAGACTTATAATCATATGTTAAACAAGAATGTAACAAGTATGAGCATGTTGGTCAAGAGCACAAGTTGATCAAGATGATTCAAGTCAAGGAGATGATGCAAGATAACGATCTCAAGAACTCAAAATCAAGATCACAAAGCATGGATGAACAAAGCCATTACAAACAAGACAAGACCATAACAAGGCAAAGCATAAACGTCAAACGTCATATCTTCAATGTCATCGATGGTACAGAGGAGGTTGAAGAAAGAGACCTCAACATTGGGGGAGATTGTTAGCCTTAATTATATTAAGTCAAACAAGAATGTTATCGGTCCTTTGAAAAAGTCAAGACTAGGTCTTGTATGTAATAGCTAGTTCGGTCAACGGGCATGATGGATTGTAATCTACTAATTGTTCCGTGTTTCGGGCCACAAAGCCCAAAGTTAAACCAAGCCCACAGCCATTTAGAAAGCCCATACGCCTCATCTTAACCAAAAAGTATAAATACCCTTCACCACACTTGTGAATGGGGGGGGGGGTGTTGATACATTTTCACTTCCACTTGTAACTTTCCCATTAATTCTAGTTGTATATTCTCTCTCTACTTTCTCTCTCTAAGATTCCATCTTATTTTCTAGCATCTTGGTATAGATTATAGTTGTGTAATGGATTAAACTAGTGGGATAACATTCTCCCTCCACTGCTTGTGATGTCAGCATAGATGGAAACAATGGTGTAATTGTCCCTGAAAAATCTTTTCCTTGCCTTCTTATGTTTGCAAAAACCTTTTTAGTATGAGAAGGTGTATCATATTCATCATTAAAAAACTGCTGTAAATTTTTTTCAATTTGATTGTTCAAAAACAGTCTTAAAAACCTTGTATACATTAAAAACTTTTTAGAATTTGGATCCAAGTTTCTCAAAATACCATTAAAAATCAATTTAGAAAAATTAAAATTTTGATTCTTAGCCAAACATATAACTGCAGATGCAATATTGGTACCAAATTCATTCCAAACAATTGATTAAGAACTTAAACATTGTAAGATGGTATGTATAAGATACTTCCATTAAGGGGAAAAATAAGATTTATAAAAAGTAAGTTTATCAGAAAGCTTTTCATACCCCATCAATTGAAGGTTTTCAAAAATTTCAGTATTTGTTAGACAAGCAATACCATCCTCATCATTAAAGTGAAGATCTCTCCTCACAGATGATTCTGTTATTACTAATAGTTCTTGCCACAACTGTGGGCACGTATTTGTTTTCATTATTGACTATTTTGTACTTTACAATAGACAACAACTGCACAATATGATGAGTGACACTCCGTAGATAGCTTCGAGTCTTATAATTAAAGCATATCGTATTGGGTTAGCATTTATAAAGTCCACAATCTCATCAAAATCAGCATTCTCGGGAGCAGATTTTACTAAGTAATTCAACCATGTTATGTAATCAGCAACATTAAGATTTAGAGGCCTGCAAATGATGATAATTGTTGAAATCGGTGATGAAATTGAGTTTGGGTTTGTAGTTGATAGAGTATTAGAAGATTAATAACGGATATGGTGTGATTGTATGTGCTTAAATAGGTATGAAAGAAAACCTATATGCGAAGTACTGTTTTATAGACTAGAACTACGATACCCTCAGAGCAGTGTTAACACCAACGTAAAACCTAGCAGTAGTAAGTAGCCTGGCAGCACTAACTTTTGCCTAGCAGTACTAACTTTTGCCCAACAGTACTAAGTAATGCCCAGCAGTACTAAGTAATGCCCAACAGCATTAACTTTTGAGTTACCAGTTTTAACCTCAATTCCATCCTCAGCAGTTGTTGCATTCCATTTAAACCATCCTTTGTGAATAATCTACTGTAAATTGACACAATTAACCTCCCCTCAACCAATACTTCAGAGGTTAAGCATTCCAATACTTGCAATCAGATATTGAAATCTGCCAACATCAAATGCTTTTGTGAGTAAATCTCATGGCAAATATGATATGTTGAATCTTAATCTCTGATAAAGTGATGCCTAATCTTAATATGCTTTGTCTTTAAGTGAAAAACTGGATTCTTCACAATGCAGATAGTACTCTCATTGTCAATGAAAATCTTGGTGTTCATAAAGTTGTATCCATAATCAAGCAATTGATTTTGGATCCATAACACCTGTCCACATCAATTTGATGCAACTACATATTCTGCTTTAGTTGTATAATTTGCCACCACAGTTTGCTTCTTGCATTGCTATGAAATCAATCTACTCCCAAGAAATTGACAACCTCTTGTTGTGGATTTCCTGTCTAAACTTGGCAAACAGCATAGTCACTATAGTATAACGTTCTAAAGTCAAATGGTGAACGTCCTTAGGATACCAAAAGGCCCCAATATAGGTTGACCTTTCAATTATCTAAAATGTCTTTTCATAGCATGAAGAGTGAAAAACTTTAGGGGTGTGATCTGAAATCTTGCATCATGCACATACCAACAAACATATACAGGCCTGAAGAATGTTAAATACATCAATGAGCCAATCTTGATCTATATAGAGTAACAACAACATTTCAACATTTTCATCCATCATCAAAGGCTTTTGAAAGTCCCATAGGGTGTAACTTGCTGTCTTCAAAATTGAAAAAACCAAACTTCTTTCAAAATTTCATCATCCACATACTTGTCTTGGCTAATAAAAATCCCATCTTCCTTTTGCATCACCTACAATCCTAAGAAGAAAAGTGGGGTCTTATCTCAACCAAAGAACTCATCTAAGAACTTCTTTGCATTAATTTCTTAAACTCAGTGCATAACTCCTTCCTTAGTAGATCAAAAAATGATATCATCAACATATACTTGACTATGTAGAAAATATATACAACGTTTGACCTTTTTAATGGAAACAAAAGTTTTTATACTATTTGACCTCTCAAAATCCATTGTCTAATAAATAGTAAGATAAGTCTCATACCAACTTTAGGAGCTTGATGTAGGCCATATAATGCATTTTCTATCTTATAAACTCTATCAGGGAACTTTGGATCTTCAAACCTTGGAGGTTGATAGATATAAATTTCCTCTTCAATCTTGCCATACAAAAATGCACTCTTCACATCCATATGGTAAACAACAAAGTTTATGAATGAGGCATAGGCTAAGAACATCCTAATTGCTTCAATCCTAGCAACTAGATCAAAAACCGCATCATATTCTATTCCCTCTTCTTGAGTGTAACCCTGTGCAACCAGCCTTGCTTTGTTTCTAACAACAATACCTCTCTCATCTTTCTTGTTCTGTAGAACTCTAATTTGTCCCAATGCCTCTGCCTATTGAAAATCAACCAAAGTCCAAACCTTTTGCAATTTAAACTGTATAAGCTCATCCTGTATTGCTTTTATTCAGCTTGGATCTGTCAAAGCTTGAATCACCTTCTTGGGTTCTACTTGTGATAGAAAACAAGCAAATCAACAATTCTGAAAGTATTTATAGTTGATTCTCTGTTGCACTGAACTAAACATACCATGTTCAGTCACACTCTTTGTCATTCTTCTGGTTTGAGGTGCTGAATGTATATCTCTAATGATTTGTTCAAGTGGATGATCCTTGTGAAGTCTAGTAGTTAGAATAGGACTGACAGGCATAAATGTATTTAAATTGTTCATGTCAGCCTCTACATCATTATCTTCATCATCATCTGAATAGACAATTTCTTCTAAATTAGGCATATTTGGATCATCAGCACATCCATAGACTATATTTTCATTAACAGCATTATCCTCTATGCCAGCAGCATTAACCGTTAGACTAACAATATTAATATTGTTAGTGCTGTTGATATTTGAATCCTTCTCTTGATTAACTCTTGGCTCCTCTGTACTTGGAACCTCACTATCTTTATTCTCTGAATCTTTAGCATCCTTCTTTTCCTCCTCCCCTGATGGTTTGAATCCAGCATAAGGGGAATCCTTTGAACTAGAAGAGAATTATGGATCTTGAGGCCATAATGGTAGTAGTATGTAATCTTTTCCAGGTATTGTCTCCACTCTAGCTTTACCTGCATCATCACATGCTTTTGTACCTGCATTACCATTAGATTGATTCCCTGCAACAACTAGCTTATAGTTCATAGATTTTGTTAGTGTATCAATATCAAAAAGCCATTCTGGTCCACTCCCTGCAACATTAGGTTTATTTTCAAGAAAAATAATGTGCAAGGTCTCCTTTACTATCTTGGTTCCACTGTTAAATACTCTAAATGCTTTACTATTAACAGAGTATCCAACAAAGAATCCCTCATCAGCCTTCCCATCAAACTTACCTAGGTGATCTAAGGTATTAAGAATTGTAACAGGACACCCAAATGGTCTCATAAAGCTTAAACTTGGTGTTCTACCATGGAAAAGTTCATAAGGGGTCTTGTTGTGAGGCTTAATTACTAATACCCTATTTTGTACATAACAAGCAGTATTAACTGCTTCAGCCCAAAAGGTAGTAGGTAACTTTGAATCAGCTAGCATAGTCCTAGCAGCCTCTATTAGTGTTCTATTTTTCCTTTCAGCTACTCCATTTTGTTGTGGAGTCCTAGCAACACTAAATTCTCTCTTAATCCCTTTCATCTCACAGAACTGATTCATTTCCTTATTCTTAAATTCAGTTCCATTGTCACATCTGATTATTTTGACTCTGTGATTTATTTGATTTTCTATTCCTGTTATTCCACTTGTCTCATCCTTAGTTGCTAAAAAGAAAACCCAACTAAATCTACTAAAGTCATATGTGACAACTAGGCAGTACATCTTTTTCATTATACTCTTTACAAAAGTTGGACCAAATAAATCCATGTGCAACATTTGTAAAGGTTGGCTGATTGAGCTTACAGTCTTGGTCTTACAAGAAGCTTTATGTTGCTTTCCTTTCTGACAAGCAACACATGTGTGATCATTTTCAAAAATCTTTGAAGGTAAACCTCTTACAAGATTTCCCCTCACAAGTTTGTTCATAGTTTTGAAATTTATATGCCCCAGCCTCCTATGCCAAAGGTTAGACTCATCTAATGTGGCCTTTGCAAAGAGACAAGTTAGACCTCCTTGAGGAACAACATTCCTTAAATCAACACTGTACATGTTATCCTTTCTAGGAACTTTAAGCAAAACATCATCAAGTAGCTTAAAGTCAGGAGACAAAACAACACATTCAGTGTCTGTAAAAGAACACTGTTCTTCTTGTCACACATTTGTGAGACACTAAAAAGGTTAAACTTAAGCTCTTTAACAAAGTACACATCTTCAAAATCTAATTTACCTGTACTAATTTTACCTTTCCTAGTAATTTTCCCTCCTTTGGTACTACCTCCAAAGGCAACAAATCCTCCATTAATTTCTTCATAATTTGTAAAATAGGACATGTTTCATGTCATGTGCCTAGAGCACCCACTGTCAATCACTCCTTTATCTTTCAAATCTTGTTGTGGATTGCCCTCGGTGTCTGAGCTTGAAGAACTTGAAGAAGTATAGGCCATAAGTGCAAAATTGGTAGGTCCTTCTTTAGCCTGGTCACTCCAATCATACCCAAATCCATCTTGAGCCATCAAAGGTTTTGCATATGTTGTTTCCTCAACTGGCACAATCCTTCTGTTATCATCCCTGTTTTCTATATCTGAAGCTTAGAGCCCTACAATCCTGAACAAAATGACCTCTTCTGTGGCATCATAGCATTCCACCTTGGTCTTTGTCAAGCCTAATGGTATCAGTCCCATAACAACCTAGATTCCTTCCTGTCTTCATGAGAAATCTCCTTGCTCTCCATTGTCAGCATTGCATCTGCACATCAAGTCTATCTCCTCTAAATACACAGGATTAATTTGCTAAATCTTCATTTTCAAATTGTGAACTGTTAGAACTAACTAAGCAAAGAAGGAGTAATACACAACATCACTTAGATATCAACATTTGGTACAAGAAGAAGCATTATTCTTGAAGGATTAGCAGCTGAAACCATGAGTATGGTCCGTAACTCTTCAATAGGAGTCTTGCTAGTAGATATTTGGAAGAACACAAAAGCTACGCTTTTTGTGTGGTTTTTCGTTTGTTGCTAGATCTGACTCATGATTTCAGCTTTCAAAAATCTTCAGATTGTTGACAAGTCATCAAAAAGCTTAGATCTTCTAAAATCAGTTTTTATCCTCAAAATCAGGTAATGAGTCTTCACCATCAGATTGCGATGACATACCTTAATAACTTTAGATTTACAAAATCTTCTTGAGCGAGAGAAAATAGTTTACCCTGAATCTCTAAGTTGACTCGATAACTTTTTCGCAGCTGATCAATTATAGAGTCCAGTCAATTCCTTCTGAAACTTTATTTCATTGAAAACACATACTAAACTATTTTAGAAGTGTCTTTTGTACTTTCTTTGACTCCTTATTACCTCTAAACCTCTTCTTTATAACTTACATCAGAGTCTTGGCACTTTTGTTGGTGTTGAACTTTAGTTGATGTATCATATAGGGATAGCCATCAATAGAGTACCATCTACGCCTTAACATCATTCTTCCTATGCTGACTTTCTGTTCAGCAGTAATTAAGGAAGTACAGATGTCTCAACACCATCAACAGTTCTTAGTATGGCCAAGGGGTGAGGACTCCATTATAAATTACTTCCCAAAGAGCATAATCAGATCATTAAGACAGTATTGTTTCGACATTCCTTATCGTCCAAAGCTCAAATTGTGCCTCTGATTGACTCATGGAAGTTTTGCAACAGAACCACTTGGCAGATACTACATACCATCTTTTCTTTGAAAAAAATAAGATCTTTGTGTGTATAATGAGTTCTTTTTTATATTCAATAGATTTCGCTAATACAACTCTATACCACTTGTTATTAAGTAAGTCCACTTGTAATATATCTGCATAGCTTGTAAAAGCTTAGTTGTATTGAATAAATACTAAGATAACTATGGTAGACAACTTTGGTTGAAAGTATCAAAGACTATGCGGAATCTAGTCTAATAGATTCTAAGAAGAATAGTAATGAAAACATTGTATACAAACAAGAGTTGCATAAAAATACCAAAACTTTAAAAGCCCTCAATCTAGTTAATACGAACACTCTTGATAGGTGTTAGGGTTATACAAAACCATAAAAGCTATATATGACTAAATAATAAAGAATGAGATTGTAAAGTGAACTACATGCTTAGGGTCTCCTTTATACACCAATGGAACCCTATAGCTTACAATGTGTTTTTCTACTTCATACATTATCATTCTAAAACTATTCTCATTCCTATCTACTAAAGGCAGAAATAATATATAACAATAATAGTAGCGTAGAAATCTTAACTCTAAGCCATGCCAAAAAACACTCCTACGAGTCTTTAAACTCTTACACTAGCGAAGTTTGTAACCTTACAACTAAAAGTAGTAATATGATCTTAGAATATTTTCTGCATGTGACATCAGCAGTAGAAACATAAACCACCAATAGTAACTATCATAACTAGGCAGCGGTATACTCAATAGCATCTAAGAAGACTTTATCCAACCAAACTTCAGACTTGTAAATAACTATGCAACGAAAAAAACATATACAATGCAACCCAATATAAGATGTTTAGATTCTCTCATTATACTTGAATGTAAAACTAAAATTCATAACATATATAGCGAAACTAGAAAATCCACATCACATGTACCTTGTCAAAGCATATAAAGATTACCAAAGCTGTGGTAAAGGATCAAACCACCACCGCTAGTCGGCAAGCATTAATTCATACACTAACCAAAGGACGATCATTTTAAAGGGTTGTGGTGTAAGATGTAAAAGATAACATTTCATTGAAAGCGAAAACAGAAATGGGATTTAACATTTGGAGTTGCTTGGGAATTTGCGGATAGAAAGGGTTTAGCTAATTATTTACACGAATAATCACGTTGGTTGGTGCTAAGCCCTAGAACTTAGAGCGAGTTATAGCAAACTATACATCAAGTTCTTTTTCTTTTTCTTTTCTATTTTTAATAACATAATACATCAATTACATGGGTTTATAACACGAACCACCTAACTCTATGAGCTTTTACATGCTCGAATATTTTCAATCTAACTAATGACCCAATTGAGGTAAATCAAAATTAACATGGAGAACATACTAACAAACAGTATGGTGTAGGTGACTTAACTTTCTTCCCCATATCTTCGTGTGAAATAAATACTACCATGAATCCCAATCAATCCCAAAAAACTACTGTATTTACAATGATACTTGAGACTTAGCAACCGTGTACTCATATTAACTTGTGTTATGAACATAATAATGTACTAAAAGTAGTACATAAAATGGTAGGTCTAAGCATTTGGTGTAACGATTGTGTAAGGGTGAACATACTCTTCATTAATATTCTGGCCTACTAAATAACCAAGAAATTATGATAACCGATGAAAAAGGAGATAGGCTCAGAAGGGATGTGTACTAGGGATATATCCAGACACTAAAAATGAGTGCATGTGCAAGAAGTGTGGGATAGTTATAATTGATCGATATGTTTCCATACTATAACAATTACAGTTTAAAACATAGGTTAATCCTAATGTCTCTATTATCAATAAAATCTTAATACTAATACTAGTCGACTCGAGATGCAATCACAAAACAAGTTCTAAGAATTAATATATCGTACCGGTATAGGCTCGATATAATATTAATACACGATCTTAATGCTCCAAAAAAGAGCGACAAAGACCACACGTACACATCCGTAACGACGGAATAGATACATATGGCTACTCACTCTTTAACTCTAGAAAGCTAAAGGTATAAACTATCTTGGGGTGGAATAATACCTCGAATACCAAAAGATCAAAGATCGAACCTACATTTTTTAGGTGAAATTCAGTATGGGTTTTTAGTGCTTAGACATATACATTTCCTATCATGAGACGGCTATAAACTCGGTTTTTCGTCGGTAAGTGCATAAAAAAAAATTAAATTTAGTTCAAACTACCTTTTATGCTAAGTTTTATATACTACCCATCCATTTTAAGGATACATGCAAATAAGAAAATAATGAACGGTGTCTAAGTGCTATTTTCCCCCTACACTAAGTTGAACAATGTCTCCAGTGTATCTATAGAAGTAACTAACTAAGAACGAATAAAAAGGAAACAGAAAATAATTAAAAGAAAGACATAGTAACTAAGTACCTTTGGATTGCTCCATATGGAGAAGAAATAATGTGATAACTAGGTTAAAGATCTACCTCAAGAATCATCCAATGAAACTTCCTAAGAATTTACCAATCTACTTCCTCAATCAATATAACCTGTAATCAAAAGACAAAAGACAACTACACCAAGACAGTAAAATGTACATATATATAATAATAACATGTGTGAAGTTTAGGTTTGACTCTATAAAACCAGTAAATATAGGATGAGAGAATTGGAAACTAAGGGTTTTTGCAAGTTTATAAAAGGAATTATAAGCTTTCTTAAGATGTGTATACAGAGTTTTATTTTCAAAAAAAATACTTAAAATTTTTGAGATTTTCCTGTAACTGGGCGTTTGAACCCTGCCATTTCATTTAGATTTTCCTACTTCGTCACAAGGAGTCGTAGTGATGGCGTCGCCGTGTAAATCAGTGACGCGTCTCCCAACCACTGTGAAAACCTCATTTTCTTTGTTTTTGCGATGAAAATTTTCCGCACAAATTCATTCTTATAAATGTTATTATTCCTGTACCAAAATGCTGAGCATAAAAACTTGAGAATATAACAATTCAATCATATGACTCGAAATTGACCAATTAAATCTAAACAATTTATTTCAAATTGTTTGATATGGTTCTGAAAAACAAGAAAAATACAAAAAAAAAAAAAAAAAAAAAAAAAAAAAAATTTTTAAAAAAATTCCCTATTATTTATGCTTTGTTTTAAATACTTTGATGCAAATATGCGAAGTTACAAACAAGCAAAAGCATGAATACAAAACTAATTCAGAGACATATATAACAATACTATCAAGAATTAAAACACACAAGACACAACCTAAATGGGTTGCCAAAAAAAAGAAAAGTAAATATTGGGTTGCCTCCCAAAAAGTTGCTTTCTTTAATTTATGAGTCTTGTAGGCTAGACCGAAGTCACAAACTCCTATATGAACGTGCACTTCATGAATTCTTCACGTATCCCGAATAGAGTCAGACATACAATTCATGACTTGTTAATCCATTATGTATTCGGACCTAGTTAAAGTAATTTTTTGCACATAAATGGATTTACTTTCATATGCTCTTTTAATACCCTTAAGTTTGGTTTTCCATATCTTAGCACTAGATAGTGAGATCTTACTCCAATTGATACGTGCCCCTAACATTAAATCTGTATGGTTCATGGAATTTGGAATTGTAATTATCAAAGATCATTTGAAAAAACATATCAGATAAATGATGCAATGGGATACCAATATCAACTTTTCCCATAATACATAACATGTTTGTTACCTAGACAATCGATAAAGGTGGCAACTTGCAGAGAGTATTTTATTGACAACTCCACTGGCCTCATTTTTATATTTTTGATTGAGTGTCCTTGTTGGAGCGCGATGGACTTTAGTTATTGGTCAACCTTTTTTCCTATTCATGCTTGCTCTTGAATTGGAAAAAAATGAAAAAGAAGAACAAACGGGATAGGTATTTATGAATGAAGATAATCCAATAGCACAAAAGAAGATATGAAATAAGTAAAAGTATAATTGTATAGTGGTATTACGGACCTAATAATCTTTACTTACAGTTTGTACAAAGCTCAACAACGACTATATTGCTTCATAATTGGATCAAGGTAGCACTAAGAGCTGGAGACAAATAGATATGTTTCGTAGAGTATTAAATGCCAACATTGATAACCATATCTCTTGCATTAAAAGATCATCAGTCTCTTTAAACCCGATCTCCAACTAATAATTTAAATTTTGACTTTGAATAAACTGAATTCATCCCTTGTGACTAACCATCTGACTAAAAGGTTAACATATTGTATTTGATGTCGGTATAATATTGTTCTATATAAGATGGTTTAAAATTTCTATTTTTTATTATCGTTAATAGGTAAATCAATGGCCTTAATGTCTTCATGTACATGTACAATTATCAATAAACTTGCTTACATAATTATATAGAGTTTACGTCAAAACCATAAAAATAATTAGACCAAACATTACTACTATGCGTAAAAAATCTAGTATAATATACAATTTTATAAAAGTCATAATTACCAAAACAAAAAAATAATAAACCAATAAATTACAAATCATATCCCCCCCAATATCGGGCGGGGCTTAACCACTATTGATATATATATATATATATATATATATATATATATATATATATATATATATATATATATATATATACATATATATATATATACACACATATATATATATATAGGGATGGGATCATGAGAAAACCTAATTTCGTGATAACCCAGAAAACTAAACAAATGCCCCAAAAAAACCAAACAGAATGCCCCTAATTTTTTCAGGCTAAAAATTATTTTTTCAGGCAAATATGGCCTCGATTTACTCTCTGTAAAAACAAAAAAAAACCAAACAGATGCCCTAAAAACTAAACAGATGCCCTAAAAAACTAAACAGATGCCCTAAAAAATCTTTTATATAGCCTGAAAAAATTAGGGCATCTGTTTGGTTTTTGGGGCATCTGTTTGGTTTTTTTCTGGGTTTCCACCGAAATTAGGTTTTCTCCTGATCCACCCTATATATATATATATTGTGTATATAAATATATTATGTATATAAATATAAATATATATATAAAATAATTATATATATATATAAATATATAAATATATAAATATATATAATAGTGGCTAAGCCCGCCCGATGGGCGGGAATGATTTGTAATTATTGTTTATATTTTTTTGTTTTGGTAATTATTGACTTTTAAAAATTGTGTATTATACAAAAGTTTTTTTAAGCATAGTAGCAATATTTATCTATTATTTTATGGTTTTTGAAGTAACTGTATATAATTTGTAGTAAGTTTATTGAAAATTATACATAACAAAACATTAAAAGACTTGTATATTAACTAATAAAAAAATAGAAGTTAACAACATAAACCGACATAAAATACAAAAGTTAACCCTTTTAGTTCCAAAATGGTTAGTCACAAGGGACTGAATTCAGTTATTCAAAGTCAAATTTAAATATTAGCTGGCCAATCAGGTTAAGAGCACTGAAGGTCTATCGAAATGCAAGAGGATTGGTCATCAATGTTGCGCATTTAAAGTCTAGAAACATATCTATTTGGTCTTCGCTCTTAGGTGCCTACCTGATCCAATTATCAAGCAATGAGGTCCTCTCGTTGAGCTTTGAAAAACTGTAATAAAGATTACAGGTCCGTAATACACTAACATATACTTTTATTTTTTTATATATCCTTTTCTGCTATCGGTTATCTCTTCTAAATACCAGGCTATTTGTTTCTTTCTTTTTTCTTTTTTTTTCAATTGAAGGAGCAAGCATGATTAGTAAAAAGGCCGACCAATAACTAACGTCACCTGAGCTCCAATGCAAGATCACTCAATCAGAATATAAAAAAGGGCAGGTGGAGTTGTCAATAAAATGCATCAGCAAGTTGACACTTATCGAGCGCCTAAGGTAACAGACACTGTTAAGATTATGGGGAAGTGTTATTGGTACCCATTGCATCATTTATCTGATTAATGTCTTTCAACATGATCTTTGATAATTACACATTCCAAATGCCATGAACCATACCTAGATTTAAACGTTAGGGGCACGTATCATGGAGTAAGATCTCGCCCATCCTTGTGCTAAGTCAGAGAGACCTAACTAACGGGTTTAAATATGCTTATGAAAAGAATAAATTTATGTGCAAAAATTACTTAAACCTAGGTCCCGAATACCAAGTGGATAAAAGTATGAAGGAATGGCTCATTCGGGGATACGTGAGAATTCATGAAGTCACGTAAGGACGTGTGACTTCGAGTCTAGCTACAAGACTCATAAATAAAGAAAAGCACTTTTTGGGAGGCAACCCAGTATTTACTTTTCTTGCACATTAGGAGTGTCTTGTGTGTTTTAATTCTTGATAGTTTGTTTTATTATGTTTGAATTAGTTTGTAATCATGCTTTGTTTGTTTGTAACTTCGCCTTATTTGCAATCAAAAGTAATTTACAACAAAATAAGTGTAGGGGAATTATCTGGTTTTTAGAACCATATTCAAACATTTGAAATAAATTGTTTAGATTAATTCGCGTCAATTTCGAGTCATATGATTGAATTGTTAATTCTCAAGTTTTTATGCAGCATTTTGTATAGGAAAATAACATATAAGAATGAGTGCAGGAAAATTTTCATCAAAAACGAAAAATGAGTTTTCACAGAGCGTGGAGACGGCGTCACGATTTACAAGCGACGTCGTCACCACGACTCCTGTGACGACGTCAGGATATACCTGATGGCGTCAAACGCCCAGTTACAGGAAAACTCAAAAATTTTAAGTATTTTTGAAAATAAAACTTGTACAACACTTAAGAAAGCTATAATTCTTTTATAAACTTGCAAAACCCTTAGTTTAACAATTCTCTCATCCTATATTTACTGGTTTATAGAGTCAACCCTAAACTCACACTGTATATTATTATATCGCACATTTTATGCTTGGTGTAGTTGTCTTTGTCTTTGATTACAGGTTATATTTGATGAGAAGAAGCTTGGAAATTCTTAGGAAGTTTCATTGGATGATTCTTGGAGGACGATTTAACCAGTTATCACATGTTTCTTCTCCATTATTGAGCAAACCAGGGGAGTACTAGTTTCTTTTACTTGTTTTCTTTTCCCTTTATTCGTTTTTACGGGTACTTCTATAGAACATTAGGGACAATGTTCAACTTAAGTGTAGGGGAAAATAAGCCTTAGAAACTATTCTTTCATTTTCCATTTGCTTTGTCCTTAAAATGATGGGTAATATATCAAAACATAGCATAAAAAGGTAATTTTGACCCAAATTTAATTTTTTTATGACACATACCGATGAAAACCGAGTATTAATAGCGTCTCATGGATAGGAATGTATATGACTAGCACAAAAACCCTCAGAATTCCACCAAAGAATGTGAGGTTCGCCTTTAGATCTTTAGGAATTCGGGTATCTATTCCACCCCAAGATAGTTTATACCTTTAGCTTTCTAGAGTTAAGGAGTGAGTAGCCATATGTATCTATTCCGTCGTTACGGATGTGTACGTGTGGTCTTTGTCGCCTTTTTTAGAGCATTAAGATCGGTATTAAATTATATGAGTATACCGGATAGTAAAATTAAATAAGTTCTAGAACTGTTTGGTGTAGCATCTCGAGACCGCAAAGATAAGTATTAATGATTTATTGATAAGAGACATTAGGATTAACCTATGTTTTAAACCTGTAATTGTTATGATGGACACATCGATCATATAACTATCCCACACCCTTGCCATGCACTCATTATTAGTGCAGGATATCCCTAGTACAACCCTCTGAGCCTATCCTTTTTCACGGTTATCATAATTTTCTGGTTAAGCCAGAATATTAATGAAGAGTTTGTCACCCTTAAACCAATCGTTACACCCAAATTGCCTTAGCCTACCTTGTATGTACTCACTTTTAGTACATTATTATGTTTAACCCAAGTTAATTATTGAGTACACGGTTGCTAAGTCCCTATCATTGTAAATACAGTTTTGGGATGATTGGGATTCATGGTAGTATTTATTTCACAGAAGAATGGGGAAGAAAAGTTAAGTCACTACCCCCATACGTTTGTTAGATGATCTCCATGTTATTTTGATTCACCTCAAATTGGGTCATTAGTTAGATTGTAAATATCGAGCATGTAAAAGCTCAAGTGTAGGGGTACGTGTTATAAACCCCATGTATGATGTATTATGTTATTAAAAAATAGAAAAGAAAAAGAAAAAAGATTGATGTATAGTTTGTATAACTTCGTCTAAGTTCTAGGCTTAGCAACCAAACCAACGTGTATTCGTGTAAATAATTAGCTAACCCTTCCATTCCAAATTCACCCAAAGCCACCTAAATGTATCCCATCCGTTTTTGTTTCAATTAAATATTATCTTACACCTACACTCCACAACCCTTTAAAAGACCTCTTGGATAGTGATGAATAATGCTTGCGCCTAGCGGTGGAGGTTTGATCCTTTACCAAGCCTATGGTAATTTATATGCTATGACAGGTAATGAGTGTTGATTTTCTGTTTCCCCATTATGTTATAATTTATTATACAACCAAGTGAAAGAGAGAATCCTAAACACTTATGTGAGGTGCTAGTATATACTTTTCGTGCTGTTATTACAAGTCTAGAAGGTTTGTTGGGATTAAAAGTCTTCTTAGTGCTATTGAAGTTACCGCTGCTAGTTATAAAGTTACTACTGGTGGTTATGTTTCTACTGCTGATGTACACTGCAAGAAATATTCTAAGTCATTACTACTTTTAGTTGTAAAGTTACAACTGCTAGTGTAAAAGTTAAGACTGTTAGAGTGTTTCTGCTGCTAGAGTTAAGTTAGTACTATTAGTATATATGTTAGTACTACTTATGTGATAGGAATGAGATATTTTAGGAAAAGATATGTATGAGTAGAAAACGCGTTGTAAGCCCATTAGGGTTCCTTGGTGTATAAAAGGAGACCCTAGGGCATGTAGTTCATATATCTCATTCTTCATATTTAGTCATATATAGCTTTAAGGTTTTGTATAACCCTAACACTATCAAGAGTGTTCGTATTAATATATTGAGGCTTAAAGTTTGGTATTATACAATCTTGTTTGTTACTGTTTTATTACTTATTCTTCTTAGTATCATAGACTAGATTCCGCATAGTCTTTGATATATTCAATCAAAGTTTCTACCATAGTTGTCTTGGATTTATTCAATACAACTAAGCCTTTTACAAGCTAAGCAAGATCTATTCAAGTGGGATCAACAAGTGGTATCAGAGCTTGTTTGAGAAACTTTGAATAAGAAGAACCATTCTACACACAAGATCTATTTGTTTCAAGAAAAGATGGAGTCAGTATCTGCACAAGTGGTTGCTGCTGCAAAACTTCCAGTGCTCAATCCAGGCGAATTTGAGCTTTGGAAGATGAGGATCGAACAATACTTCTTAATGACTGATTATGCTCTTTGGGAAGTAATCTTAAATGGTGACTCACCCTTGCCAACAAGAACTGTTGATGGTGTTGAGACATCAGTACCTCCTACTACTGCAGAACAGAAGCTAGCAAGGAAGAATGAGTTAAAGGCAAGAGGTACTCTATTGATGGCTCTCCCTAATGAACATCAACTAAAGTTCAACACCTACAAAAGTGCCAAGACTCTGATGGAAGCTATAGAGAAGAGGTTTAGAGGTAATAAGGAGTCAAAGAAAGTACAAAAGACACTTCTTAAATAGTAGTATGAGAATTTCAATGGAAAAGCTCAGAAGGACTTGACTGGATCTATGATCGGCTGCAAAAACTTATCAGTCAACTAGAGATTCATGGATAAACTATTTCTCAAGAAGATGTAAATCTGAAGTTATTAAGAAGTCTGCCTCCTATGGAAGACTCCATCCCTGATAAGGAGTAACAACTTGATTTAGAAGTCGAACATGGATGACTTGTACAACAATCTGAAGATTTATGAAGCTAAAATCATGGGGTCATCTAGCACAAACCAAAACACACAAAACGTAGCTTTTGTGTCTTCTAATATCACTAGCAGCACCAATGAAGTAGTTAAGACTGCTCATGGTGTTTCTGCTGCTAACTCCAAGGATAATGCTTCTACTTTATCAAATGTTGATAGTCTGAGTGATGTTGTGATCTACTCCTTCTTTGCTAGTCAGTCTAACAGTTCACAATTAGACAATGAAGACCTAAAGCAAATTGATCCTGATGATTGAGAGGAGATGGACTTGAAGAGGCAGATGGCAATGCTAACAATGAGACAAAGGAGATTTCTCAAGAAGACAGGAAGGAATCTAGGTGTTAATGGGACTGATACCATTGGCTTTGACAATACCAAGGTGGAAAGCTATAATTGCCACAGAAGAGGTCATTTTGTTGGGGAGTGTAGGGCTCCTTTGCATTAAGACAACAGAAACAAGAAGATAACAAGAAGGATTGTGCCAGTTAAGGAAACAACAGTTGCAAAAGCTTTGGTAGCTCAAGATGGATTTAGGTAGGATTGGAGTGACCAGGCTAAAGAAGGACCTACCAATTTTGCACTTATGGCCTATACTTCTTCAGTTCTTCAAGCTCAGACACCGAGGGCAATCCAAAACAAGATTTGAAAGATAAAGGAGTGATTGACAGTGGATGCTCTAGGCACATGACATGAAACAGATCCTATCTTATAGATTATAAAGAAATTAATGGAGGATTTGTTGCATTTGGAGGTAGTACCAAAGGAGGGAAAATTACTGGAAAAGGTAAAATCAGTACAGGTAAATTAGATTTTGAAGATGTGTACTTTGTTAAAGAGCTTAAGTTTAACCTTTTTAGTGTCTCACAAATGTATGACAAGAAGAACAGTGTTTCATTTTTTCACAAACAACTGAATGTTGTTTTGTCTCCTGACTTAAGCTACTTGAGAAATCATGTATTGCTAAGTTCCTAGAAAGGATAACATGTACAGTGTGATTTAAGGGAATGTTTGTTCCTCAAGGAGGTCCTAACATTGTATCTTTTTACAAAGCCACAATTAGATGATTCTAACCTTTGGCATAGAAGGCTGGGGCAATTAATTTCAAACCTATGAACAGAACATGTGGGAAAATCTTATAAGAGGTTTCGCTACAAGATTTTTAAAATGATCACACATGTGTTGCTTGTCAGAAAGGAAAGCAACATAAAGCCTCTTGTAAGACCAAAACTGTAAGCTCAATCAGCCAACCTTTACAAATGTTGCACATGGATTTATTTGGTCCAACTTTTGTAAAGAGTATAATTAAAAAGATGTACTGCCTAGTTGTCACATATGACTTTAGTAGATTTAGTTGGGTTTTCTTTTTAGCAACTAAGAATAAGACAAGTGGAAATAACAGGAATAGAAAAAATGCAAATAATCACAGAGTCAAAATAATAAGATGTGACAAATGGAACTAATTTAAGAAAATAAGGGAAAAAAAAAAATGAACCAGTCCTGTGAAGATGAAAGGGATTAAGAGAGAATTTAGTGTTGCTAGGACTCCACAACAAAATGGAGTAGCTGAAAGGAAAAATAGAACACTAATAGAGGCTGCTAGGACTATGCTAGCTGATTCAAAGTTACCTACTACCTTTTGGGCTGAAGCAGTTAATACTGCTTGTTATGTACAAAATAGGGTATTAGTAATTAAGCCTCACAACAAGACCCCATATGAACTTTTCCATGGTAGAACACCAGGTTTAAGCTTAAGAGACCCATTTTGGGTGTCCTTTACAAATTCTAACACCTTAGATCATCTAGGTAAGTTTGATGGGAAGGCTGATGAGGGATTCTTTGTTGGGTACTCTGTTAATAGTAAAGCATTTAGAGTATTTAACAGTAGAACCAGGATTGTAGAGGAGACCTTGCACATTACCTTTCTTGAAAATAAACCTAATGTTGCAGGGAGTGGACCAGAATGGCTTTTTGATATTGATACACTGACAAAATCTATGAATTATAAGCCAGTTGTTGCAGGGAATCAATCTAATGGTAATGCAGGTACAAAAGCATGTGATGATGCAGGTAAAGCTAGAGTGGAGACAATACCTGGCAAAGATTACATACTGCTACCATTATGGCCTCAAGATCCACAATTCTCTTCTAGTTCAAAGGATTCCCCTGATGCTGGATTCAAACCATCAGGGGAGGAGGAAAAGAAGGATGCTGAAGATTCAGAGAATAAAGATAGTGAGGTTCCAAGTACAGAGGAGCCAAGAGTTAATCAAGAGAAGGATGCAAATATCAACAGCACTAACAATATTAATACTGTTAGTCCAACTGTTAATGCTGCTGGCATAGAGGATAATGTTGTTGATGAAAATATAGTCTATGGATGTGCTGATGATCCAAATATGCCTAATTTGGAAGAAATTTGTCGTATAAAGATGATGAATGAAATAATTGAATGCAGAGGCTGACATAAACAATTTAAATACATTTATGCCTGTCAGTCCTATTCCAACTACCAGACTTCACAAGGATCATCCACTTGAACAAATCATTGGAGATATACATTCAGCACCTCAAACCAGAAGAATGACAAAGAGTGTGACTGAACATGGTATGTTTAGTTCAGTGCAACAGAGAATCAACCATAAAGACTTTCAGAATTGTCTGTTTGCTTGTTTTCTATCACAAGTAGAACCCAAGAAGGTGATTCAAGCTTTGTTAGATCCAAGCTGGATAGAAGCAATGCAGGATGAGCTTCTACAGTTTAAATTGCAGAAGGTTTGGACTTTGGTTGATTTACCATATGGTAAGAGGCCATTAGGACAAAATAGGTCTATAGGAACAAGAAAGATGAGAGAGGTATTGTTGTTAGAAACAAAGCAAGGCTGGTTGCACAGGGTTACACTCAAGAAGAGGGAATAGATTATGATGAGGTTTTTGCTCTAGTTGCTAGGATTGAAGCAATTAGGTTGTTCTTAGCCTATGCCTTATTTATGAACTTTATTGTTTACCACATGGATGTGAAGAGTGCATTTTTGTATGGCAAGATTGAAGAGGAAATTTATATCTATCAACCTCCAGGGTTTGAAGATCCAAAGTTCCCTGATAGAGTTTATAAGATAGAAAATGCATTATATGGCCTACATCAAGCTCCTAAAGCTTGGTATGAGACTTTATCTACCTATTTATTAGACAATGGATTTTAGAGAGGTCAAATAGATAAAACTTTGTTCATTAAAAAAGAACAAAGAATAAAAAAAAGAAAAGAAAAAAAAATAAAAAAAAAAAAAGAAAAAAAAAAAAAAAAAAAAAAAAAAGAAAAAAAAAACAAAATCCGGAAGGGTCATAGAAGCGAGATATTCTAACTATTCTATATATGTTGATGATATCATTTTTGGGTCTACAAAGAAGGAGTTATGCACTAAGTTTGAGAAATTGATGCACAAGAAGTTCTAGATGAGTTCTATGGGTGAGCTCACTTTCTTCTTAGGATTGCAGGTGATGCAAAAGGAAGATGGGATTTTTATTAGCCAAGACAAGTATGTGGATGAAATTTTGAAGAAGTTTGGTTTTTTAACTGTGAAGACAGCAAGTACACCTATGGAGACTTCAAAGCCTTTGATGAAGGATGAAAATGCTGAAGATGTTGATGTTCACTTATATAGATCAATGATTGGCTCATTGATGTATTTAACATCTTCAAGGCCTGATATTATGTTTGTTGTATGTGCATGTGCAAGATTCCAAGTCACACCTAAAGTTTCACATCTTCATGCTATGAAAAGAATCTTTAGATACTTGAAAGGTAAACCTAAATTGGGCCTTTGGTATCCTAAGGACTCACCATTTGACTTGGAAGCTTATACTAACAGTGACTATGCTGGTGCAAGTTTAGACAGGAAATCCACAACGGGAGGTTGTCAATTTCTTAAGAGTAGATTGATTTTCTGGCAATGCAAGAAGCAAACTGTGGTGGCAAATTCTACAACTGAAGCAGAATATGTAGCTACATCAAATTGTTGTGGACAGGTGTTATGGATCCAAAGTCAATTGCTTGATTAGGGATGCAACTTTATGAACACCAAGATTTTCATTGACAATGAGAGTACTATCTGCATTGTGAAGAATCTAGTTTTTCACTTAAAGACAAAGCATATTGAGATTAGGCATCACTTTATCAGAGATTAAGATTCACACATATCATAATATTGCAGATTTACTCACAAAATCATTTGATGTTGGCAAATTTCAATATCTGATTGCAAGTATTAGAATGCTTAACCTTTGAAGTATTGGTTGAGGGGAGGTTAATTGTGTCATTTTATAGCAGATTATTCACAAAGGATGGTTGAAATGGAATGCAACAACTGTTGAGGATGAAATTGAGGTTTATACTGGTAACTCAAAAGTTAATGTTGTTGGGCATTACTTAGTACTGTTGGGCATTACTTAGTACAGCTGGGCAAAAGTTAGTACTTCTAGGCAAAAGTTAGTGCTACCAAGCTACTTACTACTACTAGGTTACCGTTGGTGTTACAACTGCTGAGGGTATTGTAGGTCTATAAAACAGAAACTTCGCATATAGGTTTCCTTTATTACCTATTTAAGCGCATACAATCACACCATATTCATTATTAATATTTCTAATACTCTATCAACTATAAACCCAAACTCAATTTCATCACCGACTTTAACAATTATCATCAATGGAGGCTCTAAAATTTGCTGATTCACATAACATGGTTGCTTACTTCGACAAATCCACAGAGAATGTTGATTTTGATGAGATAGTGGACTTTCTGAATGCTAACCCAATACGATATGCCTTAACTATAAGTCCAACTATCTATGTGTCCTATATTGAGCAGTTTTGGTCTACTGTAAAGACCAAAACAGTCAATAATGAAACACAAATACGTGCCAAAGTTGATGGCAAGACTATAGTAATAACAAAATCATCTATGAGGAGGGATATTCACTTCAATGATGAGGATGGTATTGCTTGTCTAACAAATACTGAAATTTTTGAAAACCTTCAATTGATGAGGTATGAAAAGCTTTCTGATAAACTTACTTTTTATAAATCTTATTTTACCCCTCAATGGAAGTATTTTATACATACCATCTTACAATGTTTAAGTTTTAAATCAACTGCTTGGAATGAATTTGGTACCAATATTGCATCTGCAGTTATATGTTTGGCTAAGAATCAAAAATTTAATTTTTCTAAATTGATTTTTAATGGTATTTTGAGAAACTTGGATCCAAATTCTAAAAAGTTTTTAATGTATACAAGGTTTTTAAGACTGTTTTTGAACAATCAAATTGAAAATCTTACAGCAGTTTTTTAATGATGAATATGATACACCTTCTCATACTAAAAAGGTTGCAAACATAAAAAGGCAAGGAAAAGATTTTTCAGGGACAATTACACCATTGTTTCCATCTATGCTGACATCACAAGCAGTGGAGGGAGAATGTTATCCCACTAGTTTAATCCATTACACAACTATAATCTATACCAAGATGCTAGAAAATAAGATGGAATCTTAGAGAGAGAAAGTAGAGAGAGAAACAACTAGATTAATGGGAAAGTTACAAGTGAAGTGAAAATGTAACCAACACCCTTCACCAAGTGTGGTGAAGGGATATTTATACCTTTTTGCCTTAAGTGAGGCGTATGGGCTTCTAAATGGGCTGGGCTTGGTTTAACTTAGGCTTTGAGCCCGAAACACGGACAATATTAGATTACAATCCAAGCCCGTTGAACCCGACTAGCCTATTACAATACAAGACCTAGTTTGACTTTCTAAGACCGATAACATTCTTGTTTTGAACTTAATATATTAAAGGCTAACAATCCCCAATGTTGAGGTCTCTTTCTTCAACCTACCTCTGTACCATCATGACATGAAATATGACGTTGACGTTTATGCTTTGGCCTTTTATGGTCTTGTCTTGTTTGTAATGGCTTTGTTCATCCATGCTTTGTGATCTTGATTTTGAGTTCTTGAGATCGTTATCTTGCATCATCTCCTTGACTTGAATCATCTTGATTTGACTTTCTTGATCAACTTGTGCTCTTGACCAACATGCTCATACTTGTTACATTCTTGTTTGACATATGATTATAAGTCTAACAATCTCCCCAATTGATGATTCTTTATTTAACTTTGAGGCTCTTTGATGATGGGGAAGTTTAGAATCAACTATCTTGATGTTGAACGATTGACTTTGAAAGCTTGAGTATGAGCATGTGGTTTATGAATCCGACTTCGCTGGAATAAGGCTGCAACACCGTCGTCTTATCCTAAAATAAAACAGTTAGCAATAAAAGATGAATATGGCTTTGTTATTCATCTTGAGTTCGGTTGCATTAACCTCCGGTTTCTCATTTTATAGTATAAATACTATACCTGTGATCAGGTAGATTCAAAGAATCTCCTTGACATGGTTTCCAGCTCAAAGCGTAGGATCTTCTAACACAGATGTATTAGATTCACCATGCTTGCTAGTTCTCATTACGGGAACACCAAACAGAAGGGGGGGGGGGGGGGGGGGGGGTAAATTTAAATACGGTAAGATTGAATTCAGATAGTTACTATCTTTCTAATTTAGTCGTCAATTCATTTACTGGACCAAAATTGATATCCATTATCACAAGCTCGATTCATATAGAATGCTTAAAGTCAACCAAAAAAAAACAAAAAAAAAAGAAAAAAAAAAAAAAAAAAAATACCAAGAGCTTGTTTGATGTTGGCTCAAGCAGGATTTCCATCTTCACTGTGAATACTTAAGTATCACTCGGATGTTCTAGCAAGATCTCAAGGATAATGCGTAGGACTCTTTGTTACAACTTGTGAACTTTATGGTGTTCAACAAGTGTATTTTGACATTGTGTCCTAATGAGATTTATAATTTGATCTCTTATGGCTCTAGACTCGATTTGTGCACTTTGGTTTTAGAATCGAGCTGGAGCAGATACTTCCACCTATCAATACAAACAACTCAGAGTTGAGATTCAATAGATAACGTGTGTATCTCCGTGACAAATAAGACAAGTTTCTTTTGAGAGAAACCGATGGCTGGAAGAAGGTTGTGCATTGCATCACTGGGTCCCATATGTCGTCTTCAATATCAACAATCATCTTTGTGATTTTGATAGATTATGTATTGACCCGGTTTCTGCCTAAGGTGTAAGGAGGGCTTCTTTCTTTTCACCCTTTATCCATACATTTCTTTTTAATTCTTCAACCCCTTCAATGCTTACCAAGACGTCATTACTAACACCTTGTGGACTGTTCCAGTGTTTAGCTCATCTAAGTCAGACATGCCCTTCCTTATACACATCTTCTCCAATCATACCTAAGGACTGTATTTCTAACTAAGGAGTGTCCTTGGGTAGATCCCACCGTTCGTAGTACTTATAACCTAACCTAACCACCTTATGACTTCAGATCGTCGTGAAATTAATAGGTTGTTGGGTATAAAGAACGAACCCATAAAACCATTTTCTAGTCATTGTTATTTTTAAATACTCCCCCTACACATGTGGCTTCCGAGATCGAAATTGTTTAGCACATAAAGGAAATAGTTGCACTTATAGTCCGTTAAAAATCACGATTCGGTCTATAACATATTTTAATCACATTTTCTCTCCTTATTTTAAATAATAAAACACTTAGTATTTGAAATACCAATTGATTAAAATTTTGACATGAAAAATTCCATGGGGAGAAAAATTATACCACGATATAGCATGAATTCAGATTTTGATAGCTCCCCTTCAACAGTATATGTGTGGGATACCAATATTTATTAAAACTTGACATTAGAATGAAAAATTGATAAAGACACCACAAAATTTTTGAATACGAGTGGATGCCTTAGTGAACAATGTATATTAATAATTTGACATTAAAAGTTTTCCATATTTTAATTTTACAAAGTTTTTGGATACCTAAAATTGACATTTATGAAGATGTTATCCAACATCATTAACAGGCTTTGTTTTAAAAAAGATCCCCTCAAAATGATTCACAATAAAATGACATTCTACGTACTAAATTCTTGAAAATTATTCGTGAAGGGAGGTTGAACACACAATTTTTAACAAACACAAACTTTTTATGGAAAAATACCTCAAATTATATTGTAGAACAATTTTGACATTGAAAGTTGTTCTTTGTGAAAAATATGTTCAACTTTTAAAAACATGATAGAAGACTTCTCTTCTATTTTAGAGTAAGCGCACTGAAGCGTACACTATCCTATTACATTCGGGTCTGAGTTATGCACTGAAATGTACATAGTCGATTAGAAAAAATTATAATGACATGTTTTGAAAGCGTTTTGAAACTCACCTCGATACTTCATTTACAGCCCGTGGTCGATGTTAAAATCAACATTTCTAGTACGAAAATGTAATCGCTTCCAAGAGACATGTCGAGAAGATTCTATTTGTATTTTTGAAACTTTTCTGATTTTTATATTTGTTTCATGATTTTATAATTTTCTATTCTTTTTTCAAAATTTTTTATACAATCATAAATAAAAAGAGAATAAAAATATTTACAAATCGAAGTTTCCATTAGCAGTGACAGTTATGGCTAGAGTTGAAGTGGATGAAGTTGAATCATGTTGTTGTTGACGTTTATTTGATGCATCAGTAGCAGTGACAGCGGAAGACTTTAAAACAACTTGATTTTCTCCATTGAAATATTTGTCGAACAAAGACCGAATTACAAAACCAGCTCCATTTGACGTTTGTTACTGACCTCACTGGTTTATGAACATCTGTTGACATTTTTGGTGCATAGGCTTGAACCGATTATGATACAAACGTCATGATTGACACTAGGTATCGAGGCTTGATCAGTTGTGATCAAAAATTATTTCTGTATCATCATCTTGTGAATCCACTTGACAATGTTTTTCTGAATATCACCTATTCAGCACCAACTCTGAGATTTTCCTTGTTTGATATACATAAGGTACCTGCACTTAAAACAAGACGTGTTCCTTCTTGATCATTGATTGATGTACCTTCACTTACATCCGAGTTGTTTGGATTCATGATATGAGGGATATCTACATATGAACATGTGGGGGTTTACAATCAATCTTGCTTGTGCAACAGACAAATATCTTTCCAGTAGGAATCCACCTAAGACCAAAATTTTTAAAAATTCTACCTATAGGTTTCCACCTAAGACAAGATCTAGGAGTCTTTTTTTTCTCATGCACAGCGGAAGTCTTATTAGGAGAAAACCTATTGTTCCTATAAAGAACTGTCTACTAGGTTTCTGAGTATTGACTCTTTTGAAGACTACGGGTTTGTTACTGTTTGGTGGTCTTATTGGATGGAAATCTTAGCACGTGAATTTACTTCCTTTCAGGAGTTTGTTATACAAAGCATCATGATTTAGCATTAAAGACATCTATACATGTAGAAAAACAAAGTTTTTAGAATCTGCAAAAGAACTAGAAATCTTAGAGTGATCTGCTTTGGGCACAAGCCGTTATCATAACGCGACTACTCTTAGATACATGCAAACTCCTAGATGTTTGATTGTTGCTCCTAGGTTTTGGTTTGCTATCATCAGTAGTGGTTTTGAATTTCACGCATAATTATGCACACTATTTTGATGAGTTCCTATCTCCTTTTCTTTGTATCTTATTCTTAGCTACATCTAGATAGTGGATTAAGAACCATGTCATTTGAACTAAATCTTGGTATGTTCTAAACTATTCCTAGATGAGCTAGATGTATCATTTGATTAGGTTTTGCAAAGGTGGAGTTCTGTTTTCATAGGTAAATAAGTTGAGTGACTGGTTTTTGACAAATCTTATTCAAATTAACTGGAGGCAAACCGTTGTTTTGACATTTAAGCCCTTTCAGAATTAAACGCAAATGGTTGTCAACAACTGATTGGTTTCTAGTGATGGTACCACCGGTTCCCCAAGACTGATCGTTTTTTATCAAATTTTTGCTTAGTAATCTACACTATTTCCTTTTTAAACTTCCTTAAGTCATTTATTAAGGAAGCAATAGCAAACCTTCTTGAATCTGAGCTTTTAATCAACATTATTAGCAAGCAAAGATGTTTGTCTGTTCCTGTAGTCCTTAATCTCATATTTTAATAGAATAAACATACAAATCTTGTAATGCTTTCAAAGTCTCATTTCCTTACTAATGTAGCCACACAATGTCTAATTCGATTGTCATTGTTTTCAAGTACATCAAATTCCTTTTCAATCTTGGCTTTATTACTTGTTTCATTCAAAATTTGACCATGTTGCCCTGATTTTAAAGATTGATTTTGATATTTAAGTTCGAGAGCAATGCAATGTGCTTCCATTCTTGAAAAATCTTTTTGAAATTGGGCAACTGTCTCTTTGAGCAAAATATTTTCAGACTCGAGTGATTGTTTTGAGTATTCAGTTGTCTGGTAGTAGGTGATGAATCAAGCATAAGACTTTTAACCTTGACATGTTTCAGGAATACTGGTCAACCCACCTCAACAATGATTCAGGTTGCTCCATATGTAGAAGTCCTATAGCAAAGATATTGCATTCAGCAGTCAATTGTACCTCAGCCATTGGCTCTTCGTCATAAATGGGTCTGATATCTGCATCATCAGCATCTGTATCATTCCCTGACCTGCTGCTATCATCTTGCACTGTTGAGTCTGTCCTAATGCTTTCTGTGTCAACCAAATCAGCATCCAATGCTTTACCCGTATCAATCTTACTCTTTTGCGTCTGCATCTGTCTTTTATTCACCCTTCTTTCATACTTTCTTTGATGACGTGTTCTTTCAGCAACGGACTTCTTAACATTACCCAGGTGTTGGAGTAGTGTATCTCTGAAGTGTTGAACCTCGAGTCCAGTGTATTCAACAAAGTACGTGTCTGTCATTTGACTGTCATAATCCAATGTAAACTTTGAATCGATGAACGTCTGGAACTGGTTGTTTACCACCCAAAAGGCTGCCATGGATCCATCTTCTTGAAATTCATCTTTGTCAAGTTGCTTTTGTAGTTGATCTACGTTGAGGAGCATTGTACTTGTGAAAGTATCAACATCTTGACCAAAGAGTGACATGAATGCTCGTTTGAATCCATATTCGATGCGAGTGCCTTTTAAGTCATCTTTTGAAAGAACTTGAAGGTGTGAATGAAGAGATCGAAAATATACCATGCATCTTTCTTTTGCTTTTGACATCTTGTATTTGATTGCATGCACATCTTTTGTTTCAGAACACGAAGATAAGGTATCTTTCTTTTCCATTTTATCGTGAATTATGAAGTGTAAAAGATTTGTTGGATCTTTAGTGGATGTGATGTGATTGAAATTGTGGTTGTGTAAGCAATTCACGTTCACGGGATTTTACACGTCTATGATTAAAACCGATAAATGAATTAACGGGATTTTACAAAATCAATAGAAAACCGTGAATGATTTGATTCGGAATCAGCGGCCAATGATTTAATTGTATAAAAACAGATAATTTTCTGGCTTGGGTTACAGCAGATTGTTTAAATAGGCTCACCAAGCTGAAACGGGCCTAAAAATACAGATGGGCCGTGAGCTAGAACAAAAACAAGTCTAACACAAATTCCAAAAAAATGAAAAATGTCAATAACTCATAGTAAACGAGGGTTTTGGGCTTCGAAAAATCCGTAACTAGCTAAAGGGTGGTTACAGCGTAATCCGTCTCGTTTTTCTCTTCGATTTGAGAGGTCACGGGCCTGAAACGGACTTACGGATCAAAAGTTATGGCTGTTTTACTGAAACCCTTTTCTTCACACAAGACAAAACGCAGTGCTATCTTTAACCAAAACGCAGTGACACCAAAACGCAGTGACACCAAAACGCAGTGACACCAAAACGCAGTGACACCAAAACGCAGTGGTTGAGATTTGGTCAAAACGCAATGAAATTTAAGCAAAACGCAACGATCTTTATCAAAACGCAGTGACTTTTGAATCAAAACGCAATGAACTTTATCAAAACGCAGTGGTTGAGATTTGGTCAAAACGCAATGATCTTTATCAAAACGCAGTGACTTTTGAATCAAAACGCAATGAATTTTATCAAACGCAGCTGAGATTTGTCAAATACGCAGGTCAATATAATAATTACAAAGAATATCCAAAACGCAACCATAAAAAAATTTCGAAATAGGGGTTTGATTATTTTAATATTTTAAAATTTTCTTCTAACCAAAACGCAATGATTGCGTTTTGAACCTGTTTAATAAAAAATCAAAACGCAACCAAGATCAAAACGCAACCAAGAACTTTACCAGTTTGTCAAAACGCAACAAGAAAAATACGAGTTTTTCCACCAAAAATCGCCTAATAATCACCCTTTTTGACCTTTTAACTTGATTTCTCTTGTGCAATTAGCTACCTTATGCCTAGATCTTGCGTAATAACATAAACAAAACACATCAAGCATCAAAAATCCGGGTTTGACTTTTTGAACCAAGAACAAAAAGTAACTAAAAATTTGAGCTTGTTTAACCACACAAATGAATCACGAATCCACTTAGGCTCTGATGCCAATTGTTATCCCACTAGTTTAATCCATTACACAACTATAATCTATACCAAGATGCTAGAAAATAAGAAGAAATCTTAGAGAGAGAAAAACTAGATTAGAGAGAATTGGAAAGTTACAAGTGAAGTGAAAATGTAACCAACACCCTTCACCAAGTGTGGTGAAGGGATATTTATACCCTTTTGCCTTAAGTGAGGCATATGGGCTTCTAAATGGGCCGGGCTTGGTTTAACTTGGGCTTTGAGCCCAAAACACGAACAATATTAGATTACAATCCAAGCCCGTTGAACCCGACTAGCCTATTACAATACAAGACCTAGTTTGACTTTCTAAGACCGATAACATTCTTGTTTGACTTAATATAATTAAGGCTAACAGAGAAGGTTTAGGATAACCCACTGAACCCCAACACACATCTACTACTGCTTCACCATTTCATGTTGAACCAATCCCTACTATTACATCATCATCACACCCTAAAAAGACCCACAAATGTTGGAAAACTAAAAGAAAGGCCAATGAGATATCTCAGTCTAGTAGACCTACTACCCTTGTAGAAGATAAGACTGTCCATGAGGAGAGGGGAGATAATGTGGAAAAGGCTGCCACTACTGCTACTAGCTTAGATGCAGAGCAGGGCAGTGGTAACATAGATAGGACCTAATCCATGACAGTACCTAATGTTCCTTTTCCTCTAGGAATTGGTTCAGGTGGTAGTCCCAGGTGCCAAGAAGCCATGGGGGATACCATTGCTCAGACTAGGTCTGAGAGGGTATCTATACCTTCCTATGATTCACCTCTCCTAAGAGTTAACACACTTGGAAGTGATGGGGAAAGAATTAAACTTAAGGAATTGGATAAAAGTGTACAAATGTTTGACAGGTTCTGACTTGGAGAATGAAAAAGGATGCTCCAAGCTTTATGAAATTTAAAAAGTTTAAAGAAGAGAGTCAAGAAGATGAGAAAATAAAAAAAATTCAAGAACTCTACACACTCCAAGAGGAGGGTATTCAAATTCAGGATAGATTCTTCAGTCTGAAAAGAGTAAGGTATGTATCAGGAGGGATGCATCCAAACAGGGAGGAGGAAAGAAAATGACCAAGATGAAGGGATATTCATGTTTAATCAAGAGGATGCACAGACTCAGGTGAGGGTATGGTTCTGATACTAAAAATAATACTGCTATTACATCAAATACTACTGCCAGTAATTAATATTAATACTGTTGAACAGTTATAACTGCCACTGCACCAATAGCTACTGTTGGTTTTACTGTAAGTACTGCTGAACAAAGTACTCCTCCAACAACAACAACAACTGTTATTGAAGATGAAGATCTCACAATTGCTCAGACCCTTATGAAAATGAGAAGTGAGAAATCAAAAGAAAAATCAAAGGAAAAAGGAGTATCCAGTGAAACTGATACAAGACCAACAAGAGGAGTGACTATGAAAGAAGCTAGTGAGACTACTACAAGACCAATAGTACCACCTCAACAACGACCAATAGTACCACCTCAACAACAACTTGATCCAAAAGATAAAGGAAAAGGGATCATGCAAGAGCCTGAGAAACCAGTGAAAGTGAAAGGCAAAGATCAAATAGAATATGATGCTGATATGGCTAGTAATGCTGCATTGATTGAAGTTTACTTATACAAGGCTCGGGAATATTTAATGACCATCACTTTAATAAATACACGGCTAACAATCTCCCCCTAAGGGGTGGTCATTCAATTGTGGATCCTTCTTGTGACGTCTTGAGTCTTGGAGCCTTGTATTCTTGGGAATTCCTTTTGAAGTTCCATTTGCATGCTTGTGATCTTGGATCTTGATCTTTAACTTGATATTCTTTGACAAAATACTGATATCGTGGTCTTTGGCCTTGATTTGTCTTGACTACTGAGATCTCTAAATCTTTATCCTTGAATCTTTATGCCGCCTTGCGATCTTGTGTCTCCACCCTCATGCTCAAGATCTTGAAAGCTTGCTAACAATCTCCCTCAACATTTTCTTTTAACATGATTACTTGTACCACAAAATGTTCTTATGAGGAAGTGCTTGTTCATCAGAGATTGCGGAAGACTTTGATAGTTTGAGCTTTCATCATGTATTAATCTTTGTGGATTGAGCATGAGGTCTTGAATCTTGACTCGTCATGGACTAGAAGCTGCTACCGTCAGGAAAACCTGCAAGTATAGGTTAGAGATAAACATATATGGACGAAAGTGTCTTTGTCACTTCGTCGAATACGGTTGCAATAACCACGGTTCCCCGTTAATCAGTATAAATACTGCCTGTGATCAGGTAGAATTCAAAAGAATCTCCTTGACAGGGTTTCGCAGCTGCACTAGCCGTTCTCGTTACCGGAGCGTCTCAAAGCAGACAACACGGTAAGAGTGAATCAGATAGTTACTATCTTTCTGATTAAGTCGTCAATTCATTTACTGGAACAAGTTTGATTCACATAGAATCGCACCATCGTTTCTTTCCAGTTGACACAAGTTTGATTCATATAGAATCGCGCAAGTCACCTACCAAGAGCTTGTTTGATGTTGGCTCAAGCAGGATTTCCATCTTCACGGTGAATACTTAAGTATCACTCGGATGTTCTGGCAAGATCTCAAGGATAATGCGTAGGACTCTTTGTTACAACTTGTGAACTTTATGGTGTTCAACAAGTGTATTTTGACATTGTGTCCTAATGAGATTTATAATTTGATCTCTTATGGGCTCTAGACTCGATTTGTGCATGTTAGGATTAAAAATCTTTTAGTGCTGTTGAAGTTATTGCTGTTAGTTATGATTGTTATTGCTGGTGGTTATAGTTACTACTGCTGGTGTAGACTGCAGGAAATATTCTAAGTCATTACTACTGCTAGAGTAAAGTTACAACTGCTAGTGTAAAAGTTAAGACTGTTAGAGTGTTTCTGCTGTTAGACTTAGTTAGTACTGTTAGTCTGTTTTAGTACTGCTAAAGTGATATGTATGAGATATTTTAGGAAAAGACATGTATGAGTAGAAAATGCGTTGTAAGCCCATTAGGGTTCCTTGGTGTATAAAATGAGACCCTAGGGCATGTAGTTCATACATCTCATTTTTTATATTTAGTCATTTATAGCTTCAAGGTTTTGTATAACCCTAACACTATCAAGAGTGTTCGTATTAATATATTAAGGCTTAAAGTTTGGCATTATACAATCTTGTTTGTTACTGTTTTATTACTTATTCTTCTTAGTATCATAGACTAGATTCCGCATAGTCTTTGATATATTCAATCAAAGTTTCTATCATAGTTGTCTTGAATTTATTCAATATAACTAAGCCTTTTATAAGCTAAGCAAGATCTATTCAAGTGAGATCAACAAGTGGTCTGATAGAACCTATAGAACGGGATAGGTTCTAGATAGTTTAAGATCTAGTTTGTTTAGAACCAATCTAGGATTAATAATAACAAAGGCAAAATATTCAAACAAAGAATCATTGTTATTAAACAAGGTTTTACGTTCATACGTTACACTCCAAGCCCCAATTCTATATGATCAGTATACAACGGCTACAATCTAACAGGGTTTAAGGAAACCTTGATACCTTGGGCTACACCAACATAACTAGACGTCTACATCTTTAACACTTTGTATACACATACATTTTTCACACACAGGGATACTAAAAACTATGTCTATGGATCTCTTTATATAATAGAGTCCATAAGACCTTACAAGAAAAACTAATTGTATTAGGAAACTAAATCTTCCTAATCTTTATCTTCATATCTTTGACTAAATCTTCTAAAATCTTCATGTACTCCTACAACTTGTAGAATTCCATAATGCTGACTTTGATCCTTTTGTTTCATTCTTGTTTCATTGTTTTGTATCATCGTTTTGTATCATCAAATCAATATAATTCCCAACAATCTTCCCCTATTTGATGATTACAAAACCAACATCTTGATCTTCTGTGAATGAAACAATCTTCCCCTTAAATCAAAATCTCCATGCCACCACATTTAATAAGTTGCAAATCATATCTCTGTAATCTTCTTCCCCTTTTTGTAATAATCCAATAGGGGTCTTGTGAAGATATGCAACTTGGATCTTTACAACTATAAACCATATATCACACTACCAATCCAGGCTTCCAATGACTTAAATTACCCACCATTACACACAATAAGAAAAATGAATTTAAGCAGTAGAAACTTAAACTAGCAGTAGTAATAATAACTTAGCAGTAGTATCGAAAACCTTCCCCTCAAGTGGTGCATGAATATATCCTGATGGTTAAACACTTTGTCAATAAGCTTCCCCTGAAACCAATATGTTAACCATCTCTTGAATATCAAATTCTATAGGATTTTTGTAATGATTACTGATGGAGAAAACTCAGTATAACGAACTTGATGTAGAAGTAGAATAACCCAAACTTGTGTCTTATGTTTTGTATTATCCACGCGACTCCAAACTCATACTGATGATATATAAGTAGACCTCAATCTCTTAACAAAATCCTCATCTTCAATGAGACACTGAATACTACAACATAACTCCTTTAAGTGATAGCAAATGTGAGCATTGAGCACCCTAAGAGAAATCACACATTGCTAGACTTTGCATGTCTTCATCAACACCGTATAAGCACGAACAAGTTATCTTTAAACGTTGCTAGCCGTTTAAGATATGATAAGAACACGTACCCACGTAATTCCACTTCATCGTCAAATAAGTGATAAACAATCGTCTCCGTAATCAATTATAACAAACAATCTAAATACGAACCGTTAAACATTTAAGAACATTTAAACCAAAATCAATATGTGTGTGTTGTCCGATATCTGTTAAAGCTAGTAATTGAAACTTCTATATCGAGCAACAGTATTAACACAAACAATATTAACTCATATTACTACTGTTCTTCCAATATAAGCAGTACTAAACTCATAGCATTAACACACAAAAACCCTTAGCATTACATACCTGCTAGCAGTATCAAAACTTCCCCTTGGCTTGAGTTTCCTTGAACTTGGCAACACTAAGGTGACTCGACAATTCTAATACGAACAACACTAATAACATTGTGACATATCCTTAGCAGCTCAAAGTATTAACAAGCAGCACTAAGTTGAGTTCGATCTACACATACCAGATCTATTTGTTTGTGAATACATGGAGTCAGTATCTGAACAAATGGTTGATGCTGCAAAACTTCCAGTGCTCAATCCAGGCGAATTTGAGCTTTGGAAGATAAGGATCGAACATTACTTCCTAATGACAGATTATGCTCTTTAAGAAGTAATAGTAAATGGTGACTCACCTCCACCAAAGAGAATTGTTGATGGTGTTGAGCAAACATATCCTCCTACAACTGCAAAAGAGAAGTTAGCAAGGAAGAATGAGTTAAAGGCAAGAGGTACTTTGTTGATGGCTCTCCCTAACGAACATCAACTAAAGTTCAACACCTACAAAAATGCCAAGTCTCTGATGGAAGCTATAGAGAAGAGGTTTTGTAACACCCCCAAAATATGATATGCAGCAGAATGATAACATTGGGGTGCTACGTCAAAGTACAACAATCAAGATATAGGAAACGACCTAAAAATGGCGTTTTAAACAAGAACATTCGATGCATTATAGCA
>BQNB010042683.1:4249-20725 GCA_026074375.1 Tanacetum coccineum
TTTGTACAATGTGTATAATAACATATACCTTTTATTTTATGTGTGTTTTAAAAATTACTTTAATTAGTAATGAGTGTTTTAAGAATAACATTAAATGTGTTGATCAGTCAATAAGTATATGTTGTGAATTAGTTTATTGTACATATTGCATGAATGTTTGTATTATTGAATTTTAACTCTTTATTGTTTGCATTAAAGATTGTACAATGTGTATTAATCATTGTATTACTTAATTTTTTGCATTGAATGAAGAGAGATATGTGACACAATTTTATTGTTTGCATAAAATGTTAAATAACGTGCATAAGAATTTGTATTACTTAAAAAAAATTGCATTGAATGAGGAGAGAGATGTGTTAAAAATCATTTTGTTATTTTGTTGTTTGCATCAAATGTTGTAGAGTAAGTATAAATAATTGTATTACTTAATTTTTAGCATTTAATGAGAAGAGAGTGTCCAATTTGTGATGAACGGTTGTATTTAACGATTGTAGATTATGATTTATAAACTGGATTACTTAATTTGTTGGTTGTATTTAACAATTGTACATTATGCTTTATAACTTGGTTTACTTAAATTACTTAAAACATTAATTTGATTTGATTTATATGTAGCTATTTCCTAAAAAATAACAATTAAAAGTAAATTGAAAATAACCATGATCTCAATAGCTACTCCGCCACCCCCTAACCCCTTAACCTTCTTCCTCTGCCGAAGATAAAGATTAAAGATCCTCCTCTTTAATATCCCCAGTAATTGTAAGTCTATCTACTCTCCATCTTTTTACTTATATTTCATTGTGCGTGTTTTGTTTTTCTGTATGATGTACATGTATTTGATTACTAACTTGGTAGGCTATCATATACATGCTAGTTTTGATTTTGAAATCTTTTTTATTCAATATTTAATATTGTCAAATGATGTGTGCATTTCAATTTAGTGTTTGAAATCCATTTATAGGCGCGACCATAACGGCCCGAGTTGTCATTTATAGGAAATGGCTTGATATTGATAAGTAGCTAATTGAGTTAGCAAATCTCTAAGGATAGGTAGCTAATTGAGGGATGGTAGCAAAAAAACTCTAATAAAATCAAGAAGGAAACTAGAATACTTTTGAGCCAATTTTCTGTTCTTCATATTCCATAATGCAAAGGCTTAAATAGCCAAAATACAATGCATGTCTTCCTAAACATAAGGAAACTACTACTAACTGAAAAGTAAATAAACGTGGGACAATTGATAAGTAGTGGTCTACTCCAGTACTCCTATTCCTAAATGCATGCAACAAACTATCCTACGTGCATGAATTGCCAAGTCTTCAGGAGGACAAAGTCTTCTTATTCTCCACTCTTAGTAACTGATAGGACGACTAGTAACCGTAAGTGTCGAGGTGACTTAGTAATCGTATCAGATATACAGTACATTCTTGGATTAATTGTTTGTAAAAACAATATATTATTGTCTTACTCTTATGTGGCTTGTTCTCAGTAGGGGCTCTTTTGCCGATATGGAAATGGTGGAAGATGAAAAAACCCAACCTCAAATCACCTCAAAACGATTCAAACTTTTGAAAGAAGAAGAAGAAGATCGAATAAGTTTGTTACCAGATTGCTTACTTATTCTAATTTTGTCATTGTTAGACTCGACAAAATACGCCATTAGGACAGGCACACTCTCCAAACGATGGCAACATCTTTGGCCTCAAGTTTCTAATCTTAGTTTCTATTTTTATGGCAAGGACCAATTGCTCAGTAATTTCTGCTCGTTTGTGGACAAAACCTTAACTCGGTGTCTCCCATTAAACCTCAACAAATTTACCTTGAGTACCACTCACTTAATTGAGTTTGAATCCAAGGTTAATGAATGGATTCTTTATGCTACTAGCCGTAATGTTCAAGACCTTTATTTATCCTTATGGCATCCTGGGTATCCTCGGTTTCAATTTGATCAGTCTTTTTTCAGGAATTCATGTTTTACACGTTTTAAATTGCATTGCGGCATTTTAAAACCAACCTGTGCCATTAGTTGGAGTAAACTTAAGTGTTTGTCTATATCTTTTGGGATACTAGACGAGGATTTGATTCAAAATATATTATCCGGCAGTCCTCTGTTGGAAACCCTGAGCTTGGAATATAGCAAAGGTTTAAGGCGGCTTGATATTACTTCAAAGAGTGTCCAGAATCTTGTGCTCTCTTCAAACTATGATCTTGAAGAAATCAATGCTCGTGATATTCTGTCACTAACAGTCAACCAGTATTTGATGAACTTTATGTTGCTAAATGTGTCTTCGTGTGTCAAAGTTGACTTAAACTATGTTTTGAAAGAGCGCTATTATGAGCTGACGCCTAAAGAAGAATTAGAGGAAGAAGTGATGCTTGGAGGGTTGATACTAAGCCTGCGTCATGCCAAAGAGGTTAAGCTTGGGTATTGTTGCTCTGAGGTAAAAAAAAATTTCTTCGTATTTGGCCACTTGTGTCGTCTTAATTTATAAAGATTATCTATCATTTCATTTGCTTTAGCAGTACTGTACTGATTTTTTACTAATAAATTTAAGGACTCGTATAGTTAGTTGAAGTCAAAGATATGTTCCTAGGATATGTTTGGAAGTGCAATTTGAAAGTTAGTTTTGCAATCTAGAAATTTTGACTTAGATCATTGCCTGAGTCTAGAGATAGACATATTTTGTTACACTTGCCGCTTTAAATTATTACAAAATCAGAATAACTTTACCGGAAGACTTAAATCTGACAAGTGCATTAAAAAGTATCACCACACATCCAAGCACTACTTTAAAGTTTAAACTCACCACACTATTTGTAATTATAGTGAAGAATGCATTCCTTGTCTCGTACCCAAGTGTGTATTATTGTTATTGATCTTTGTTTTAGGCACTTCTTTTATTGTGCGGTTAGAACTCGCCATGGAGTATAAATCTCTTTTTGTTATACTCTTGGTGTGTCATTTCTTCAGAAGGAGTGTGATTGCCAGTTATATTTTCAGTTTTCATTGATAAGAATGCATTGCAGCGTCTCATTTTTGTTTTCTTCTCGTTTCTATATCTGGTTGGTAGGCTCTTGCTCGTTTGGAAGATAAAGGTTTCAGTTGTCCATCAACCGTAAAGAAGTGTCTCATTTTTAAGATGAAGACCAAGACTCAAGAGGAACTACTGCTTGAAGATGGTCATAAAGTGTGATAAGGTTAATACATGGATGGAACTCTAAATTCGTGTTAGGCTAGAAATGTGCATTCGAGTGCATATAAGTTTGTTACTTCCAAGTGTCTGTTTATCAAATTCTGAACAATGGTTATTTTATTAGTGAAAAGATAATCGTTGGAAAAATGTTAAAGTTCTTCTTGGCTTGTCAGTTATTTACTATCAGCACTAAATTTCGAGTCCATGGATTATAAGTTTAATCATCAAGCTGTTCAATCCTTTATCTTATTTCCCTATTTAACTTTTTGGTTATCAAGTCTCTTCTTGTTTGAAGATTTCATAAGGTAGATTAAAGTTACTAATTGGCCAGCCTTCTAAGAGTGGTTAATTATGTGTCTTATGAATCTTGATATGCTCTGTCATGGTCATGTTCATGTACTTGAAGATGAAAGTCTTTTCTCGTTCAGCCAGAAGCTGAGTGGCGACTCCTGAGAGATTGTTTATTATACAGTAATCAAGAATCTCTTGGTGATTTATCGACCAGTAAATGTAATTGTCATGTCAGTTGAAAAAAGGAACTTTTTGTTTCTGGGCTATATGATAGATTGTTGTTTAGACTTAAGTGTTTCAGCTTGTTGTGTTCTTACTGTCATTAGTTGACTGCTATTGATGGTCAAATAAAGATCTTTTACTAGCTGTCAAAATGTTTGACTTTTTTCAGTAGTCTTTTTAGAAGCAATCTCCCTACCCTCGAAGCTTTTCGTCAGGTAGGGGTATAAACCGTCTACATTCTACCTCTCTTATACCTACTTCGACGGGATTGAGTAGTGTTGTCGTTTACTGATATCTTGCTAATGGAAATCAAGACTTGGGTTTTGAAGGATTATTTTTAGAGAAATGCTACATCCACGAAAAGTTTACAAAAAATTATCCACACAATGACATGGCGTGTGAGTTTAACCAATAATGTTGTATGATTTTTCTCTTTCATCATTCTCATCACTCATATTTACATGACAAGTGTATGTGTGGATTTTTTTTGTATATCTTTTGTGGATGTAGCATTCTCTTATTTTTAATCCGCGCACCTCAGATACATGTCACAAGTCAATTATTTATTTCTTTTTATGTTTTATTTAATCGTTTCTGCAAGGTATATGAAAGCAGTATTAGACCAGATCAAATAAACATGCTACACTATTATAGCTGTCCTGCAGTTAGAATAAGATCACACAAAGAACATTGTTTAGCAAGTATGTGCTTGAAAACATGTTTAAGTTGATAGAATATGGACATTTATTTGTTGTTTCTGTCAATTTAAGTGTCTATTAGCAATCTCATTGTCATGTTCTGTACTTGTGTTTCACTTTTGGTCTATCGCTGGTAGTTTACTAAGAAACACACAAATAAAACGGCAACTAGCTAAAAACTCACTTGTAACTGAAAAAACATTGAATCACTCCATGTTACGGAATCTAACACTTGGGATAGCATAGTGGTTGTAGATTTGAGATTTACGGTTATAAACCAACGTCAATTGCCATAGGCTGCGACTTGGAGGCAATCCTCACGCATTAGCAGAGGCGGAGCCAATAGGGTGGCTAGTAGGGTGGCTGGCGGGTGCTCAGCCACCCCCAACCGGATCAACTTGTCCAAATTATAGTTTGAATCTCAGCTCATGTTTCATCGAGTTTTTAATATGGCACCTGCTATAAGGCTCAAGTCTGTTAGCAACGGTGATAAAATGATAATAACTCTCCTATTTTGGAAGTCGAACTGTCAAAGTGAGCTTGGAAAATTTCCAGTTGCAGGTGGGGAAGAAAAAGTTCTAAGAGCACAGCACAGGGTACAGTTGAGCCGCGTGCAAAAGTGGTGCCACATCACCACTTTTTCCAATAACACCAAAATATACGAAAACACCAAAAACAGGCTCCCTGGTTAACACCAACATTTCTGGTGTTATGGTGACCCCACTTTTTTTTTTTTTCATTCTATACATATAAAAAAAGAACTTTTTATATAAAATTCAAATTCTAATTTCATTAAGAGAAATCTGCAAATATGCTCCCTGTGGTTTCCCAAATTTGCAGATTTGCTCTCCAACTTCACGAAAGTGCAGGCGGCCTCCCCAAAACGAAACTTGTGTCGCATTCATGCTCCCTGGCAGGGAGCACGAGTGCAATCGAAGTTTCAATTCCCATTGCATTCGTGCTCCCTGACAAGGAGCACGAGTGCAATGAAAGTTTCAAACTGGGGAGGTCACCTGCACTTTCGTGAAGTTGGGGAGTAAGTCTGCAATTTTTGCAAACCACAGGGAGCATATTTGTACTTTTCTCTTTTTAATCCCCGGTAATGTCGAAAGTTTATTATCCTTCAATTCTTCGTTTCTTTTTTGTAACCATAATTTTTTTTCTAGCCATTACCTTCCAAGTTCCAACTACATTTTTCAAATTCAAAAAAAAAATTATGCACGAAAACGCCAAAACACGAAAACGCGAGGCTGTCGTGGTCCTCGCGTTTTCGTGTGGCGTTTTCGCACGATCATTTGGGCTGGTCACATAGGCGCGAGGCACGAAAACACGGGTCCTGTTTTTTTATGAAAGGTGAACTTTTATATATCAATAATGATGATACAAATTACAAGAGAATTGTAGACAGGCCTACAAACCTTAATACAAAAACAATTGTAATACAGCAACGATACATATGCAATACAATATCAAAGAAAACAACTCTGACCCCCAAATTTACATCTCAGGCTTTTATAATCACAAAACACCAAAACAAAAAACATACACAGTAAAAAAAAAAAAAAAAAAATAAAAAATAAAAAAAAAACCAACTACCATTAACAGTCACCAGTTTCATCAAAAAAAAAAAACCATAAGCTTCTTTGACTACATTCCTACCACAACGAGGTCCTATTGTGGTTGTGGCTTTTTTTCAGCGTGGCGTTTTTTCCGATGCGAAAACGCCAAAATTCGAACACCGTTACCGAGACAAACTTATGATAAAGAAGACTTAATATTCATTGGAAAATAAGTTGGCCAATTGTTTTATTGCAAGCAAAAAAAGTTACAGTATTGTAAAAATGGATATAGTACAGATTAGATAGAGATCTCTCTCAATGATTCAACTTGAACAGCGAGGTCATGTTTAACTTTTATTGTTTGAGTGAAAAATAATAATAATTTATATGTTGTGGGACCTTCATTTTATTAAAATACAATTTCCCCTTCACAATAAAACTAACATGACCTCTCATGTTTCCAAAGTTGAACATAAGAGGATCTCAATCCGTACAAGTACTATAAAATGTAAGTATAAAGTATTGAATAGTAGTAGTTTTAAGTTTTAATTTTTATAGTTTTGTTAATGCTAGAAAGTTTTAAAAATACTAATGGTAAAAAAGAGTTAAAAAATGTATATTAGTATAGATTTGGTGGTTTTTTACATACGAATATACAAAAAAAAAATTATTCATAATAAATTATGAAATATAAATGTGTATATGTTACGTATCTTACATTTGAAATTTTTTGAACCAATTATGATGTCAATCGGGTTTTGTAACCGGCTGAACCTATGGATTAGAGGTATCTTTCGCTAATAATTCACAAAGTAAAATATACTAAATCGTTGTCCAAGTTTTATAGTTAGATTTTGCTCGCATGTCAAATCCTTTAAACCTAGTGTGTTGTTTATTAGAACATTTTAGTGAAGGCATTTTTCGATCATCTCGCTCAGGGTATCCAAAAATTCGCATGAAAAATAAGTTGATCTAATAAATGGTTCGAGTTTTACTAATTTTTATAAAGATACAGATATTATTCTATTTGTTCAAGTTTGTATTTTGAGTGCAAATAGGTTTATTCATTCGATCATTGGGTCGAAAAGTTAAATGTTATTACTATCCCGAAAAATCTGAGCCCCCTTTAAAAAAAATTCCTGGCTCCGCACCTGCGCATTAGCAACCTAACATTACTGTTTATCAACATTTTATAAACAAATATAATCATCTTTACAAATAGTTTGTCAATTGTGTGACTTAGAATAGTTAATAATTAATGATTAAAAGTGTTCAATCTAAAAAACAAGTGGGAGATGCAGAAACTGATATGATATCTTGTTATTCGAGTCTAATTAAATTTTGACATAGTATAAGGGTGTCTTATTTTAACCCAAGCCTGATTAATTCGGCGTGGACTTGAAAAAGAACAGATCATTTGCTATTGGAGTCTAATTAAATTTTGAGGCACTACAAAAATATTAGATCAGATATTGAACAACAATTAACAAAGCTAAGTTCTTTTGTTTTGACTTTAGCTTTGCCCTTCCAGAAAGGTTTAATTTCTTACATGTTATGTACATAAAAACTAAACAGTAGCTGTTAGCAAACTGTTTTTGTTTTGTTTTCTAAAAGCATTTTATTGTAGAGGTAAATATATAGTTAGGTGCAACAGGTAAACCATCCTAAAAATTCTTCAATTTAACATAATACTAATCCTCCACCCATTTGACCGTTGACTTGGGACCTTTGCTCTTTGAGCCCGGCCCAGTGTTATTTTGTTTTTTTTTTTTTTTTTTTCTGGGGGGGTTAGCCGGCCCAAGTTTTTTTTTTTTTTTTTTTTAGTTTAGTCCAACATCCAGCCCAACTTTTTTTTTGCCTCTATTTTGGCCCGGCCCAAGTAGTTTTTTTTTTTTTTTAGTTTAGTCCAACATCTAGCCCAACTTTTTTTCTCCTTTTTCCGCACGGTTCTTTTTCATCGGCACCAAAAAAAAATATCTTTATAATCCCTCCCACCCACACTTCTTTCGCTAAAAATAAGAAGGAACAATTTTTTTTACGAGACGTGTTATAATTTTTTAACTATTTACCACTTTTCCTAAACTCCCCCAATTCGTCCTGGTCCAAACCACACTGTAAAGGTACCCTGAAAAAATAAATCCGCCGAAACATAACAATAAGAAAGATAACTGCGCCGAACCATTAAAAATGAGACAGAAAAAATAAACCCAAACAAAAAAAAAGCCCCGCAACAACGCGCGAAAAATTAACGCCCGCAGCAACGCGCGGGTCATTTCTGCTCGTTATCATATCATTACGCTTCAATTCTAAATGCTAAAAGCTACAGTAAAATCATTTGGCAATAGGAAAATGCCATGCCATTGTTCCAACATGGTTGTTTATCTTACGATTTTATGATACAATAAAGCAAAAACGATCATGATTCCACGTAGGATATTTACAAGGTTAAAATCTTATAAGATCCTGATTTTGACAATAGTATCTTAAGATATAATCCGATCCGGTCTTGTTTTTCTCGAACCAAAAACTAAAGAAATTACGAAGTTATGGATTATGTTTTATAAAATCTAAAAAGCAAAATGTTAATCTTTTTAAATATTTTACTAGCAGGGTACTCGTGCGTTGCAGCGGCGGGTACCCTGTGATTAAAGTTCAGACGGCAACAAAATATAAATGACAAACTAATTAACTGGAGAAAGTTTAAAAAATGATCTCAATCCGACCCGATTCACTTGTTTTTAGCGGTTTCGACCGGTTCTCTCCGTTTCGTTTTCGGACGGATTTTATTGGCTAGCCGAACCGGTGGCGACTCCAATTTCTGGTTGAAACCGTTGGTCCGGACCGGTTTTGAAACCGTATTTACCATCAACTTGTTAGCATATAAATTGTATTAAGCTTTGTATGCTTTATTAGTTTGCATAATGTGTATAATAAACATGTATTTTTCATTTTAGGGGTGTTTTAAAAATAACATTAATTAGTATTTTTATTAGTTTATACTTGTAACATCTGCATGGAGGATGTTGATACAAATAATGCTTAAAAACGTTATTTATATTTTTCGACTCATCTACGTTTTGAAGATGACAAAATGTAAAAACATTCACGATAAAAATAAACGTTTACATGTTATTAATCTTAAACTTTCATTTCGACATAAATCACTTAAGATATGAATAAACAAATCATTAAACTTAACTAGTGATCAAGAAAATAATTTTTCTTCTTAATCCATCACATTTTTACAAAACTATATTTTTACAAAATTACACAAAATAGTTTTGTTATATAAAAAGAATGTTTTATTTAAAAACATAAATTTTGAATTCAGTTTTCCCCCCAAAACAAAAACTAACATACAAGGATAAACCTTCCCCGCAAAAGGACAAAAATCAGAGCGTCAGTCTAGGGGCGGCCCTCTAAGTGGCTAGGCGGCCCCCAAATATATTCTGGGACCGCCGGGACCGCCACCAGCTGACCGTTGGGTTTTCCTGGCTATAAATACTACACTATTCTCAGCAGATGAACATACCTCTTAGCACGAATTTTTCACTCATATTTCTCTCTCTAAAAACCTTCTTTCTCTCACAAAATGTGAAAAACTAGAAGGGGGTTGAATAGTTTACCGTTTTTTAATTAAATGTGTAGTTTGTTTATAAAAATATATATTCGACTTTTGAATTCAATATTTGCACAATATGAACAATACAACTAAATAAATAAGTGATAACAAGATATGAAATAAATATGCAAGACAAGAGATAAGAGTTAGAAAGATCAAACCACAACACAAGGATTTATAGTGGTTCGGTAACGAAGCACCTCTTCGCCCTACTCCACTCCCCGAGCATCAAACTCGAGAGTTTTCTTCACTATGTCAACAAGCTCCCTTTAGGCGGAGAAAACCGTACACAACTAAGCTTACACCGATTTCCGACACTAAGCTAAATGTCGAGTTCTAATCCTAGCTAGAACCAATCTATCATAACTCTTGTATACTAACCGCACTACTTCACAACAATTCACAACTTCGCTTCACTTCATAACTTTACTTCGCTTCACAACTTTACTTCGCTTCACAACCTCACTACACTTCACCTAGACAATAACAAGATCACCCCGATCTATCTAAACTCTTGACGAACACCATGATCTAACTAATCTTCCTATGATCACAACAACCTAACTACTATACACACCTTCACAATATACACAAATAATTTACAAGATATAATACAATTGTAACATTGTTACGAGGACACAAACTAGACTATAATACTTCTTCACTTGATGGTAGGAAGTACCTTCTCTTGCACTTGAGGATCTAAGCTTGAATCACTTGGAAACAAAGATTTATGATTAAATGATCAAAGGAATAGAAGAGATTTATAAACTGATTTAGAACAGAAAGAATGTGTGTGCAAAAGGTAAGAAAATCAGTAGGAAACAGTCCAGTATTTATAGGCAAAGCTAGGAGCGTTTTTGTCTGGCCGGCCCCCTTAGCTCATGTGTCGGACCCCTTATCACTAAGGGGGCCGCCCTTATATTTAAGGCCTTGACGCTCCCTTTTTTTGTCTTTTTCAGGGGAAGTGTTTTCTGGAACAATTCTAGCCGTTTTTAGATAGAAACTTTAAATTCAAAATATTTATTTTGAATAAAACATTTCTTTTAAATGTAAAAATATTTTGTAAAAGTTATAAAAATGTTTGTAACATTTTATAAAAATATGTGAGGTGGAATAAAAATTCTTTTGATTATAAAATGCATTAAACATTTATTTATTCATACCTTTAAGTGATTAAATTTTCGAAATGAAAATTTACTACTAATTACTTGTTTACGTTTAATTTTACATTAAGCGTTTTTACATTTTATGATTATCAAAACGTAGAGAGGTCAACAAGTATTTATAATATTTTTAAGCATTATTTCTATCAACAATCTCCCTCTTTTTGTTGATTACAAAATCTAAACTCATTAAATGTAAAATTAATTTTAAGTAAGTATTTAGTGAGTTTTATTTTCATTTCTCCCCTTTTTTGTAGAATCAAAAAGGCTTCGTCGATAAATATGCGTAAAGTCGATGGAATAAACGCTCCCCTTGATGTGTACTCCCTCTCGTTTGAGGGCACCAAGGAATCGAGCTATGGTAACTTTACTACAAAAACAAGTTAGAAGAACAACACTAATGTTTCTAACATATAGCAAAGGAAAAGGAAAAATAAATATCAACTAAATAGCAACATATTTGCGCAAACCAACCATTACAAAAAAATAAGATATAAAGACTAAAAAGAGCAATTAAGCAAAAGATCATTCATTGAAAATAGAAATTGTGTATAAACCATAATCATTCAATATGCACTTATCAAACCTAAACGTTATACTTGAAGCATAATAATACATTCTACATGAATGGAAACTACAAAGGTCCTAATTTTCCTAGATTGCCATAGGAAACCATTGGACTTGCTTACAAAAGGAGTGGGTTAGACATTTATTTGAAAGCGAGAAAAGGTAAGCATATAACATGCTTTAGTTTGGATTTGTTGGTGGAGAGTTTGGAGCAAGGTGAGTAGTTGGAGGGTAGTCTCGTTGGGACTGAGGTGGATGGTTAGTGGATGAGTAAGAGCGAAATTCATCCGATTAAGAACTTCACTCAAGTTAGGAATTGTTTTTGTTAAAGATGCAACCAAGGACAGATAGCAGACATGTGTTCAACTTGATTAAGTTGATAGTGTAAGGAAAGTTTGGAGAATTGTGTACGAGGGAGTGTTACTGTGGGAAGGTGTGATGGGCATAGAAGTTTGGAAGGATAAAGTCTTAGAGTTGATTAATGTTCATCAATGAGCAGGTTCTCTACTTGAGAAGGAGGTAATTAGGGTTGATTTTGGTTGTCACCTTGAGGCGAGGGTGGAGTTTGGGCATGAAGCACACTAGCAACATGTGGATTGATGAGTAAGTGAGGATATTATAGTTGTGTGAGTTGAGTTTGATTGGCACTTTGTGGTGGAATAAGAGCTTGTCCAACATTAGTGTCACATGAATCACCAAGTGAAAGTGAGTGAGGTTTTAGTGAATCATTGTTTGAGTGAGTAGTAGGAGGGTTTTCTTGTGATGGTTATTTCAGAGGATATTGTAGTTTGGGCATTGGTGTAGGTAAGTTAACATCAACCTCATTGGATGTGTTACAATAGTTTAACTTCTTTTTCTATACGGGTCTTACAGACATTTTGGCCACCTTTGAAGGTTTGGACAAGGGTTTGTGAGGAGATGTCATTGGAAAGGATGAGATGAGTTGTGATGATAAAGGTGAGGATGAGGGTTGATTTATACTGTAGTTAAGGATAGATGGACATTGGTAGAAAGCAAGGCCAAGAAAAGTTGGTGAGTTTTGGGAAATTATAGCTGAGTTTAGATAAAAGGAGGTCAAAAAGCAGAAAGAAACAATAAAAACCGTTTATCAGATGGCCGGCCCCTTTATATATATGGTCGACCCCTTATCACTAAGGGGGCCGCCCCTTTGAGCAAAGGGGGTCGCCACCTAGAAATGTCCAGGATGTTTAGGTTTTTGTTTTCTTGCAGGAAATGGTAAAGAGGTGGACTGTTTTGTGGCCATTTTGCAGCAAATCCTAATTTTTTTTATAGCAATCAAGACTAATCCACAAACACTTTACCAAACAAGACTAAAAATAAATATGAAACAACCAATATGTTCCATATATGGCTCCTTAGCTCATGGACGGCCCCCTATATCACTAAGGGGCTGCTTTTAAATTTAAGGGGGTCAGACTAGTCTGGACGCTCCTTATTTTTGTCTTTTTCCAAGAGAGGTGTTTTTCAGGTAAATTTCTAATCCGTTATTAGGAGGCAAATATGAATATCAAATATTTATTTGAATAAAACATTTCCTTTAAATGTAAAAATATTTTGGTAAAAGGTTATAAAATGTTGTAACATTTTATAAAAAATATGTTGAGGTATGAATAAAAATTCCTTTGGATCATAAAGCGCATAAACATTTTTTATTCATACATTAAGTGATTTTAAATCTTTGAAAATGAAAATTTACTACTAATTACTTGTTTATGTTTAATTTCACATTGAGCGTTTTTACATTTTGTGATTATCAAAACGTAGAGAGGTCGACAAGTATTTATAATGTTTTTAGCATTATTTCTATCAACACTAATTATCTTCATCACTAACATAGTTTAATCTTATTTTAAGTGATCAAATCTCATCTTCTATCTTCTTTCTTCTTCTATCAAGTGCAAGAGAAGAACACTCGTATTAGCCAAGAAACGAAGTGTTATAGATTAGTGATTTCTCCTCTCTTCTTCTAAGATTCAAAACTCTATTTTGATTATCTTGTGTGATTTTGTAAGTCGGATAGTGTGTAAATCTGATATTGTAAATCTTGTGATTGGGTAGTTCTTGTGTAGTGGTAGATTGGTTCTAGCTAAGATTAGGACTCAAAATTTAGATTAGTGTCGGAAAATAACGTAAGCTACGTATAAACGGTTTTCTCTGCCTGAAGGGAGCTTGTTAACATAGTGAAATCTCGAGTCGGATACTCGGGGAGTGGAGTAGGGCGAAGAAGAGCTTCGTAGCCAAAGCACTATAAATCTTGGTGTCTTGGTTTGATCGATCATGTCCATACTCTTTATATTGTTTGTGTACATTATTACAATTAATAGTTATCTTGAAATGGTTCATATTGTTGATTGATTGAACATATACTCGAATCTAACAATTCTTATAAGCAAAAATAAGAAACGGCTAAATTAACCTGTAAACTATTCAACCCCCCTTCTAGTTTCCATAAATAAGGTAATACATAAGCCGAGTGACTAAAAGATTTTTTTAAAATATACTGTTATTCCTAAAGCATGGATCGATCTATGATTCCGACAAATAATCAGAAGGGCAATCCCATGCAAAGACCACCGCTCTTGAAAGTGGATAAGTTTGTTTTATATGGAAAAATATATTTTCAACCTATTGGCATGTTATTACTAACGGTGATTTTCAACCTATTGACTAAAATCCGAAAACCAAACTAAATGAGGTTATCCTATTTGAAAAACAAAGTGATGAACTTAAGAAAAGACTTGCGAAAAATAACGAAGCTAAAATGGTTATTTACAATGCTTTGCCTAGAAAAGAATATGAAAGAATTTTCATGTGTAATACGGCAAAAGAAATTTGGAAAACTTTGTTAATCACCCATCAAGGTAATAGCCAAGTCAAAGATAACAAGATTGACCTTTTGGTACAACAATATGAACAATTCGTCATTTTCGAAGACGAATCTATAGATAGTGCTTTTGCTAGATTTAATACTATTATTACTAGTCTAAAAGCTCTTGATGAAGGTTACTCTAGCAAGAACTATGTTAGGAAGTTTCTTAGGGCTCTACATCCTAAATGGAGAGCAAAGGTCACGGCGATTGAAGAGTCAAAAGACTTGACATCACTATCTCTTGATGAACTCATCGGGAACCTTAAAGTTCACGAGATGATCATCAAGAAAGATTCCGAAATAGTCAAAGCTAAAGGAGAAAGGAGATCTCTTGCTTTAAAGGCTAAGAAGGAATCTAGTGATGAAGAATGTTTGACTTTCGAAAGTGAAGACGAAGAGTACGCTATGGCGGTTAGAGACTTCAAAAAGTTCTTCAAGAGAAGAGTAAGATTCGTAAGACAACCACAAAATGATAAAAAGACATTTCAAAGAAGCCGAGATGACAAGAACGGCAAAAGTGATAGGAAATGTTTTAGATGCGGTGATCCAAATCATCTTATTAGAGAATGTCCAAAACCACCAAAAGATAAGAACCAAAGAGCATTCATCGGTGGTTCTTGGAGAGATAGCGGTGAGGAAGATGATGAAAAGGCCAAAGTCGAAACATGTCTCGTGGCTCAAGCATCTAATGAGGTATGTTCCAAAACCTCTTACTTTAGCGATGATATTTCTTGGGTAGATAATATTACTTTTGATAGTAAATATTATAATTTTCGCAAAATAAGTTTAAAATAATCTTTAAGAACAAATAGTTAAAAATGCTAGAAGGAAGCTAGAAAAAGAACTTAGTGAATTAAAAGAAAAGTTGTCTAAAATCGAGAAAAACAAGGGAGTTGATCTCGAGTGTACAAAGTGTCAAATACTTAAAATCGACAACGAAAAACTCAAAGAGGAAGCTTTTAAGCTAACTCAATTTAAAAAATGTACACATTCTTTAAATGAAATGTTGAGTAATCAAAAAACCTCTAGAGAAAAATCGGGTCTAGGGTTTAACTCATTTGAAGCATCAACAGGCGGGACTAAGGAAATAAAATTTGTGAAATCTCAAAAGGAGACGACCTCTGGTGGCGGTCCCCTAATTGCTAAGGGTGGCCCCCAGAATGTACAGACGCTCCCCCAAAGAAAATCAAGGACCGCCTGTCTGTTCGTCAGAAAAAGAAAAATCTGTTATTTTTCAAAAATCCATTTTGGGTCCAAGACCAAAACATATAATGGTTAATAATGTAAAAATTCCCGTTGCCAGTGATAATGAAGTTAAATAATTTTATAACCCATCGTTGAAACCCGAAGTTAGATTTTATAAACCTAATTTTAGGTCGAAAATTCCACCACCTAGAAGAGTCAATAATCATTATCCTCGTTCTAAGACACCACAATAAAAAAGAAATGTTGGTCGACAAAACCAACCTTGTGGTTTTCCCGTAACTTGGAATAACTTTCAACCTCAAAGTTACATGTCATTGGGAATGTGTCCTCCATTTCCACATCCCAATCAAATGCATCAAATGCAAGGGATGTTTAGCACTAACAACTTTAGACCCATGAGATATTGGGGACCAAATGCTTGAGTTTTTGTCTTATATAAATAGATATGCCTTGGAGTCGACTTGGAACCCGGTGAGTGGATAAAAGATAGTGGATGCTCTAAATACATGACGGGCAACCGAATGCTCTTCTCCACCTACAAGGCATATAATGGAGGTAACGTCATTTTTGGTAGCAATCTACGCGGTAACATCATTGGCAAATGTATGATTTCTAATAACTCTCTCAATATAGATAATGTAAAACATGTAGATAACTTAAGATTTAACTTGCTAAGTGTAGGTCAAATATGTGATAATAAATGTAGAGTAACTTTCTCTGAACACGATAGTGAAATCACTAAGGACGGTAAGGTTATAGGTAGAGGTATTAGGAAGAAAGGCTTATATGTGATGAAATTAGAAAATAAGCCGAAAGACAAAATTTGTCTTGCAACGATTGATGAAAACTCCACTTTATGGCATAAGAGATTAGGTCACGCTAATATGCATCTCGTTTAATCGTTAGCCTCTTAGGAATTAGTTAGGAACTTATCTAAGCTTAAATTTTATCAACACTTTTGTGATGCTTGTAAAATTAGAAAACAAACTCATGCTAGTCACAAAGCTAAGAATATAGTCTCAACGACTAGATACTTAAAATTCGACATATGGATTTCTTCA
>BQNB010042683.1:22658-45972 GCA_026074375.1 Tanacetum coccineum
TACTGACAGACTTAACTATGTCTACCAGACTTAACTCTATAACTACCAGACTTAAGTCTGTTTACAATAATTCCTAACAAGGTTTTTTCAATATAAGAGGCGATTTTTTAATATATCTATGACTATTAATTTGTAGGCTTTTTTATAGCTCTGTAAATGTTATTTGTAAATCTAGGTTTTTATAAAATTTATAATGTTTTTAACAGCCGTCGTTGCTGTTAAAAATTTTGGGGGTTTCTGTTGACGGAAGCTTGCTAGGAGAATCGAAATAGTTATTTAGATAAAGAAGGTATATACATGTTTTGGGTAATAATTCTTTAGTATCTGGACTGCTTATTTTTAGTTTTTTTTTGTAATAATTTTGTTGCAGGTTGGTGTATCCAGAGACTGAGAGAAAGGATGATGGTATGAGGATGTGTTCATGGTAAGTTTTAGTACCGTTTTTATATATTTGTGTTCAACTTTATGTATTGTAAGTTTTGATTATTAAAATCATGAATTTGTAAGTTATTTTAATTAAAATCATGAATAGCCTTTTGCAACTTTACATCAGTTTATAGTACAAACGAGTAATTAGGTTTGGACCATAGAAAATGAACACGATATACTAATCATTTGCACAGAAAATATTCACTTACATTAACCGTGTTACCCATAGCGGCATCATGAGTTAGAAAACTATATGGATATATTTTGAATTCTTTGCGCCAAAAGCTGTTTCTGGTTTATCGTTAGATGTTGAATTGGCCATAACGTTTAATTAGTGGGTTTGCAGCAGGTAGTCATATGATGGCGCAAATTATTGTCATCATCTACGAATCTAGCAAATATGATGAAACCCTCAAGGTTCCGTAGCCTAAATAAATATTTTGCAGCAGCAAGGAGGTCTGCGCTTGCTAGGTTAGTGGCTACTGCCTGCTGATTGGTGGGTACAATTTATGAGTGGATTCTCTAACATGTTAGTCTCATAGTTTTGTTGGATATTTAGTTGTTAGCCAATTGAAATGGGAATTCAGTGGTGGGAATCTGTCACTTAACTGATATGTAGTCGGCTTAATTTATGAAGAGGATTTTATGCTGATAGAAGCGTATGGTATTTCGTTCAATACCATTCTATTTAGTTTAAATAGAATAGTGCCTGAATAATCTGTTTGTTTTTTTATTTCAGACGTTATCATAACATTTTCTTAAAGTTTAATAAATTATATTTTTTGGTGTTGCATGAATTGTTTGAAGGCATAAAGAATTAGGTGAAAAATGTGACAAAACTGGAAGAGTTTCCCAACAGTTACGCGCAGAAAAAATAGGTATATGTCAATTAGTTCCTTTATTGTTATGCAATCTGAAACTAAATTTGGCAAATTCGTAATAATAAAGTATTTTTTGCCATAACTATAAAAGTCAAAGATGATAATATAGAACAAAGAGGAAAGCCGGAATCAAACATCGGCTCCCGATAATGAGATCAACATGAATAACGAAAAAGAAGTCTAAAGGATAAAAACATGTGTCCAAGATAGTATAGCACATCAAAGGTCCTGCGATTATAAAAGAAAGGAAGTCTAGACTGGTCACTTCCTCAGCACACACGTCATTCAAGCCAATCTCCCTCTAGTATACCTGCCGTAAAAGAAAGAGAAAGTAAAAACGGCTAAGCATAACGCTCCAGTGAACGTATATAATAACAAAGTAATTAATAAAAAAGTATGAATCGCTGGATAATAAATAGAAAAGCAGCGGAAAGATCTGAGTGTCATGAGGAAACCTGGAGAATGTGTCATTAAAAGAAAAGAATAAACATGTAAAGCATGTAACCGTTAAGTCAAAAGATGTCATAGAGATATCAAGGCTAGTATAACCAAAAATAATAATGGAATGCCCCACGAGCTCATATATATCAAACATTTCATAATAAAAATGTCGTGAATACATGCAAATAATAAGGGCTGCCGTCAACATGTATAGGAGGGTTGACCGTCGTTATAATAATATGGGTTGGAGGGATGTGCTCCAATGTGATGGGATGTATAGCACACACTACCAATTACCATGAACGTTTAAACAAGAAAAACTAGGATGCACCCAAACGCCCCCTGAATAATAATGGCCAAACTTAAAAATAATCTGGTAACAATGAAAAGGGACGCCCGCGAGAAATGCACTCTCAACGCTAAAGAGACGTGACACAGGGCCTCATGTGTCACGGTCATGTTACCTCCATGACTAGGTGGTAAGTCATGTAAATCATGACTTGCAAGCAGCGTATATAAAGCTCGGGCAATAGAATAAGTCTTGAAATCAAACATGTAAAGGATCATGGCAAAAGACATAAAAATGGGGCATCAAAGCCACATACTGGGGATGAATCATGAAAAGAAAGAAAGTCCTTACTGTAAAGGACGGAATACTAGTACCTATGTCCAGCAGTCACGGAAAGAGTAAGGTAAAAGATGGAAGCTAGACTCCTGCTAATGTGAATCAACATGTTAAAGGACATTATATAAGTTTACTGTTCATGAATTAATGTAACTTACCATTTATTAGTAACTCTATTTTTAGTAACTATTCTAAATTAGCATGATTCCTTGATTAAGTACGTTCCATGATAAAAATCCATGATTAATATTTTCATGATTAGTAATCTAGTTATAATGGGTACTTTCCAAAAAAACAAGCTTCAAATGATAGTAATTTCCAAAATAGACTTTCCTAATTAACTATCCATAATGATAACTTCCCTGGTTAAATAAGTTACCATAATTAAACTTCCCCAACAATAGACTTTCTAAAAATAGCATGTTTCATAAATAGAAAGTTCCATAAATAACATGTTTTCTATAATAAGCAGGTTACTATATATGAAAATACAATCTCAAATCCATGATCTTACATCATTTACGAAATTAGCTCTTTTAGTTATTAAATTAATAACATACTCAATAATAATCCATTTCTATGCAACACAAGCCCTTATAATATCAAATAAGGTATATTCCTACTTAATACATATTAAATTATATGATCATACCAAGTACTCTTCATAAATTACACTTTTATTCCCACATATTTTAATACAATTCGAATTAAAATATATTATATATAATTATCATGTTTAAGAAACCCCAAACAAATATCATAGACAATTTATACCCTTCACTTATTATTCACATAATACTATACATTATAAAAACAATGCCTGTGATAATCAAGCCCCAAAGTTTCATAAAATTACAAAACACCCCTAAAACGTTTAAAACACAAATCGTGTAACCAAAAATGCACAAAACCCAAAAAAAAAAAAGATAATTAAAAAATTCCCCCAATAATTTCATAATTTTTAATACATTCCATTAGCATGCATTGGACCTGGTAAAAATAAAAAAACCCTAACCCAAATCGTTTTCGAATTTATTTGCTTGCTTTCAATTCTCATAATTCAAAAATCGGCAAGAAATAGAAATTCCACAATAAAATTATCTAACCTTTAATACAATTTATATAACAAATTGTATCTGGATCATATACATGATAAAACAAGTCATAAAAATTATAAAATCGAAAGTATAAATTTATTTAGAGCCGAAATACAAAATCTTGCAATTATTTAGGTGTAGATCATGTTTAAGCATAATAAATCAAAATAACGAGCTCGGTAATTTTCTCAGAACAGATCAGATCCTATATAAAAGAAAATGAGTTAAAAAATACCTTGAATAATTAATGGATGATTTTATGAATAATTGAGTTCGGCCATGATTTCGAATGCACAAAGAACACCATAATCGGGATCAAGCTTCAAACCAATGAACCAATAATTTTCTTAGCTCTCTTGTACTCCCAAGAACCCTAGAAAATTATTCCTTGCTGTGTAAAAATTTTGGTGCCGCCACCTAAATTAATTAGGGTTTTCGGAAATGGTTTTTAAAAGATTTACAAGTGAAAATTATGTATATAAAAGATATACAACATAAAATGCCGAGTTTTTTGGGTATTCAAGGGGATAAAATCAGATTTAATTTTGCCTAAAAATATTTTATAATTTCCCTATTTTATTTAATATTTAATTGTATAATATAAGTAATTAACTTATAATTATTTCGGCAAAATACATATATATAATAAATAATTATTTTTCTTGCATAATATAAGATATTTTAATCTTATATATAAATATCATATTGTCGACAAGAATGTACATATAATTTATAACACTTGATTGAATTTTTATTCATGCTTTTATTTAATTTTCTGACATTAGGGGCATTTTGGTAATTTTGCACTTGTTCTGATTTTAGGGTTTTACAGTATATGTCAATTAGATCCTTTATTGTTATGCAATCTGAAACTAAATTTGGCAAATTCGTAATAATAAAGTATTTTTTGCCATAACTACTGTATCTGATGAATAAAACCGCTAATTGCTGTAATTACTCACTTATTGTTACGCAATCTGGTAGAGCGTCTTTTCCCATTTTGAATATATTTTCGGTAATCTTGAATCTATTTTTGGTAATGTTGAAATGTCTATCACACAACTTGCACCAACCGCATAAAAAAGTTGAAAACTTGAAAAAAGTTAAAATTTGAAAATATATATGGAAACTTTAAAATGTTGGAATTGAAATACCATCTTGATGTTTCTTCCATGCTGATGAAGTCATCTATCATAGTAGTTCTATAAGAAGTTTTCCCCAGCCTGTTCTGACCTGTACTAAAAGTGTCCATTTTAAACAGACCTTGTTTAGAAGTGTTACCAACCCGCGTGGCTTCTGATTGATTTTGGTAGGAAAGCGAAAAGTTAATGCATGTGTACTACTCTTTGCTAATAAATTGTTTTCAATGGATGCTAGACGGATGGTGAAAAACATCCCTGAGTATGCTCCCGCACAATTTTACATTGACAATGTCTTGCCCCGGATCAAAGATAAGAAGATAATGGCGTTGAAGCCTTTTGTAGATCGGCTTGGGTATGTTATGGTAAATTTATTTTTTCATAAGTGAAAGTTCGTTTCATTGATTCTTTAATCTTTTCGCCTGTGTTCTTCTCTATGTATGACAATGTCCCTCAAGAAATCAACAGGCTTAGGTGCAGGGTTAACTATCACGCTCTTAAGTTTCTTCCTGAAATTGATGAGATGGCTAATCGGCTGGTAGAAAGGATGAGAAATTAAACCGATAGCCCAAAACCTTTTATGTAAGTGTGGAAGTGGTTCACCTAATCCAATATGAAAAGTTTGCTAAAAGAGTACTGGGTCAAATTTTTCGAATACGGCCAAACTTTATATTTAAGGAGTGTAAATATTCAAAAAATAAAAATACATTTGGTGTACAAATCACCTCCATTGTATAAAAATGCATACAACTTCTTAAACCGTTTTATAAAAAAGAAGATTATTTAAAATAATATTGTTACTTTAATCATAATTAACACTTTAGGGTTGCTCAACCGTTGTAGCCTATACATAGAAATGTCATGTTTGAGTTCGAACCCTTTTTAATTCGTTACGCAACTGGCCCATCTTGTTATCTTTAGGTTCATAATTAAATTTGGCTTGTAGTTGATATTCCATGTTTTAGACTTCGTAAAGACTTGCAACAATTTTTTCTTCAACAGGGCTCTTCATCTAAGGTTTGAGAAAGGGATGGTTGGACATTCATTTTGCGACTTTGTGGGGACAAGAGTAGAGAAAGCTTTGATGGGATTGTACAGGTTAAAAGAATGGCCTAGGCGTTTTAAGGTTAGATGCCATTCTATGTTACTGGGATCAAAATACTTGTATAACTGTATAAGTTTCCAATCTTTATCTATCTATGGTCTAATGCTAGATGGTTCACAGTTATAAGTATCCACTTGTAACAAACACATGACCTCCATATTTTTCTATGGATGCAATAAAAATCTATTATACCTATCGGAACATCCATTTCCTAAAAGTACCTGCTATTGTGTGTTTTTATGATGTTGAATTATATGTTTGGACGTTTCGTTAGAGTAACTTGAACTAACATAATATTAATCCATTGCAGGATGGTTCACATTTATGGCCACTAGCCCTACAAAAAAGGAAAGAAGGATGATGTCCCCTTGAGCCTGAGGAAGTGGCAGTGATGCTCCGGGCAATGGGCTACCCAAAAGAAACTCATATATATGTTGCTTCTGGCCAGGTCTACTGTGGACAGAACCTAATGGCTCCACTTAGGAACATGTTCCCTAATCTTGTAAGGACCTCTTTTCATCATATATCTTAAATTTTCGTCCAAACTTATTACAAAAATGACAGTCACATTAATGAACCATTTCATCTATAAAAATGACCTGACACATCTTATAAAAAGTCGAAAAATCCTTTAAAAATCTTACATTGCACAAGATTTCAACTAAATTTAGAAAAAAAAGTTGAATACATAAATTTTAATTGCCTTAAAGTTTAGAACCTTTTTACGCGATTTGACTTTTTAAGCTATAGAGAATTATAAGCAATCTCTTGTATTTAGAATTTGGTGATTAAAATATGTTTTTTGTGTTGTGTTGGATTAGTATAAGGATTTGGATGAGGAGTTTGTGGGACGAGTGACTTCGAATACCCAGTGATATGTTGGTATATTTGCTGATGCGATTGACGAGTTGATACCTGAGCCGACTGAGGCTTTACAAGATGATGATCATGATATATTGATGACTCTAAAAGCTGACGAGGGTAATGAGAATGCTGATGGGACCGACCCTAAACAGAAGATGCCTTTGGAGATTAAGCGATTTTAGTAAGTGTGAAACGTGGTTTTCGTTTTATAAATGTGGTTTAGGTTGTTGAATATGCGGTATTAGCTTAAGTTGCTGCAATTTGGGGGTGTTTGGAAATGTGTCTGCAAAACTAACTATGCTTTTGTTGAATTTACTAATTTGAGGTCTGCCTTGTTGGCTTAACTTGTTGCACTTAGGGGATTTTTGTGTCTGTGTTTGCTGAACTATTGGTGAGTTTGTTAAAAAACACTAAATGATCACTTTTACATTTGGTTTTACCAAACACTATTTTCTGACAGTTCACCCTAAAACGCAATCCCAAATACTCTTTTAGTTTTGAAATGGGCTCATATCTGATTGTTGATTCATTTTGTGTGTAATATCATGAAAATGTGAATATGAAATTAGTGAGATGAATCCATTACACTCATACGTTTACTATTTGAGACAACTTATATTGACATGTTAGTTGATTGTGATTTTGCATTGATGTGCTAATTGCGGTTTATTTAAGTTTATAATGCTCCTTTATTTGGTAAACAATGAAGTGTACCTCCGGGCACCTTCAAAGGGTCAGCCCTTTACTATAAGCGAGGTTAGGGCTTTTAATATTAGGCAGCTTGTCAAGATATCTGGTATTGTGACTCGATGTTTAGATGTAAAACCATTGATGAAGGTTGTTGTTTACACGTGTGAAGAGTGTGGTTTTGAGATATATCAGGTACTATTAACTTGCATAAACGAATTTTGGATTCCAATATCATTTTATGCAATTTCATGCAGTGATATTCGTTTTTTCACATTTTAAACCTGCGGTCCTATTAAATGGGCCATATTTGTGTCTCGTAGTGCTATAAATAGTCTACCCTGTATTTTAGTTTCTTGGAATTGGACGTTATTGCCTATATAACGTGCGTCTTCTTTGATATAGGAGGTAACTGCTCGAGTTTTCATGCCTCTTTTTGAATGCCCATCTACGCGTTGTAAAATTAACCAGGCCAAAGGACACCTAATTCTCTAACTCAGAGCTTCAAAGTTTTTGAAATTTCAGGTCAGTTTATGTTACTTGTTAGTAGGCACTTTTAATATGTTGTCCATTACAATATGTTTTATATATGATGTATGTTACAATAAAAAAATTCCAGGCAAAAATTCAAGAGTTAGCCGAACATGTTCCCAAAGGTCATATTCCTCGTACAATGACTGTCCACTTCCGAGGCGAACTTACCAGAAAGGTAGCACCAGGTGATGTTGTGGAGCTATCTGGAATATTTCTTCTTATTCCCTATACTGGATTTAGAGCAATGACAGCAGGCTTAGTAGCGGATACATACTTGGAGGCTATGTCGGTTTTACATTTTACAAAAAAATATGAGTAAGTAACTTTCAGATCTCTATGGTCATTATTATCTTTTACAAGTATTATATGCTCACTTGTTTGAAGGTTTGTCATTACTTCTCACTTGATCATGTTATCCTTCCACTTTTCTGCATGGATGAACTCAAAGGAGATGAGGAAGAACAAATTGCACGCCTAGCAGAGGATGGTGATATATACAGTAAGCTGGCTCGCTCATTGGCCCCTAAGATCTTTTGACATAAAGATATTAAGAAAGCTCTTCTACTTCTGTTAGTAGATGCTCCTCATCCCACTAACTGATTGTTGCCTTTGTTTTCTGGATTCAATTAGCTTAAGCTTAATAGAACCGTGATGGTACAGTTTTTAGTTTTTTATAAGTAGGTATATATCGTTTAATACTACAAGTTTGTGAATGCTACATCTATATGCTATGTTAGGGATTTTATTTTCAAAAATTTATGATCAGTGATTGTAATTATATGGTGCCTATCTCTCCTAAACAAATTGACACCCTACAAATGTATATATACATAAGCTTCTCCTCATTGACCCCTGAATCTTTTGACATACAGATATTAAAAAACTCTTCTACTTCTGTTATAGTGCTCCTCATCCCACTATCTGATTGTTGCCTTTGTTTTCTGGATCAATTACTTAGCTTAATAAACCCCGTGATGGTACAGTTTTTAGTTTTTTTATAAGAGGTATATAAACGTTTAATACTACCCTCTATCACAATTGCTTATAGACTCTCATAGAGTTTCTAGGTGAGAGCTAGGGAGCGCGTGAAGGGAGCATCGTCAGTATAATCACTCTCTCTCTATCTCTCTCTCATCACTCGGGCTATCATTCAATCATCACACTCATCTCTATCTCTAATATTCTTCACACGAATATACATTTAAAACTCCAATACATTCAAATATGTTGCATCATATACTAAAATATCACAAACAAAATTATTGTAAGGTCAAAGTTGATAAAGAAAAGACCCAAAAAAAGTCAAACACAAGGGAACACAAGTATATTGTGGGGGACAAGGTGAGTACAAGTTTGTGAATGCTACATCTTTATGCAATGTTAGGGATTTATTTTCAAAAATTTATGATCATGATTGTAATTAATATGGTGCCTACTCTCCTTATCCTTTCTCCATCTGAATCCTTCGTTTCAATTCATGCTATGTATTATAAAATTTTCTAAAACGAAAAAGTGTTTCTATATAACTGTAACACTACTATAGATAAACCCTTCTACTCTGTATCTCACTCTCTCTCTACTCTCTCTCGACTTCTCTCTCTCTCTCTCACCGAAATAACACCCCCGAATGCGCAGCGCTCTCGAGCGCGCGAGCCGCGAGAGCGCGCGCGATTTACTCTCTCCTCTCTCCTACACTCTCTCGCGCGTGATCTATCTCTATCTCTGTAATACACTTTTGACTAGCTAAACTACGTCGGAGGGCAGGAGTGCGCTTCTTCTGAGCGTTCTCTACTCTCTCTGTTCTCTCGGCCATCTCTAGAGATATCTCTATCTCTACACAGTCTACAAATCTGTCGCTCTCTCTCGCTCTCTCCTATATATCTACTCTAAAAACTGCTTACTCTCATTCTATTCAAAGGGGCGTTTGACCGAAAGATAAGGAGAGAGAAGAGAATTACGGGTGCGTAGTGCGCGCGTGACGTGAGATAGTCTCTATCTGGATCTCTATCTCTATACTATATGATTAGCGATGCCTGGGACATTGCGCGAGCGCGTCTCTCAAATTGAGTCATGTTATTATAAGTAAATTAACTAATAAAATCATGAGACTTTGAATTTAATAAAAAATATTAATTTGGTATAATTGTCTATGGGGTATTTGGTCGTATTAGATTTGTGTCGTGAGTAGACTGTATATTGGTTATGAAAAGGAAAATATGGGAGATTTAGGGGATAGAAAGTTTTATTTTTTTAATTTTTTAAAAGAAAATTATGGGAATTTATGTTTTATATTTTGGTTAGTAGTAATAGAGTGGTTTATCTATTTTTACCTTCTTCGGCCATGGGTGGGCAAATAAAAAAAACGCCGATTGTCAGTTAGATATAAAAAAAAACAAACATTAAACATGGAGACCGAAAAAATTTTAAAAACCCACCCCCCCCCCCCCCCCGCCACAAAATAATATGAAAAAAAAATTCTCACACAAAAAAGAAATTTTTTACAAAAATACTGATTACTCAGAATAAAAAAATACCCACAAACAATAGCCCAACATATTTTGCCCATCTAAAAAACAAACCTAAAACTAACTGGCTCGTACTTGTTTCATATTCGGGCCAAAAAAAAAAACTTTATAATCCCGCTACCCCTATTTTTTTTCTTGGCAAAAAATAAGAAAGAAATGTTTTTTCAAAAGTGATACTAACTCTTTTTGGACTAGGTGCTACAGTAAAATGAACTTACCAGCCCACAGGCCTTACTGTTCATATCGACCCAAAAAATGCATCTATATGCTATGTTAGGGATTTTATTTTCAAAAATTTATGATCAGTGATTGTAATTATATGGTGCCTATCTCTCCTTATCGTTTCTCCTTCTGCAGTTGGATCCTTCGTTCTAATGCATGCTTGTATTATATATTTTCTAAAACGAAAAAGTGTTTCTGTATAAATGTAAGTGTTAGAGACCCATAGCAGATACTAAAATTCACAATGACCCATAATAACCTAAATAACACCCCCGTAATTCATAACATCAAAGACATTAGACCTTTGACTTAAAAAAAAGAAAAGTAAGTACATATTATAAACAAGTTATTACGATAACCAAAAACAGGCACTTTTAATAATAGGTTTGTATGTATAAGTTTCATCTAATGTATTTGTAGCGATAACCAAAGGCATATTATATAAATTTCCAGGTTATGCACGACCTTAGGGAACGTTTTGTGTCCCTTTATTTGGAAATTCATTTTCACAATTAATCGATTTACATTAAAGGGTTGTTTGTGTAACCTTTTCGTACCAAGCACACGAGCTTATATGAATTTGATATGCTTATAAGCCCAATTTTTCTGGCTCATGAGCTTATCAAGAAAAATTGTGGATATGAGCTTTTCCAAATGAACATAAGCTCTAATGGCTGATAACAAGGACGTAAGCACAAACACGCCTGAGGTTATGAAGACAACCCATTTCTAAAAAACACATATACATATATCATGGAAAAAAAAGTAAAAACAATGCTAACACATAAAACATATACAAAATGAATAAATAAGTTATATCGTTTTCTCTGTGCTTATTGCGATAAGTTAAAGATTATAGATATAGTTTCACGTGCTTATTTCATATTACAGAGGAATAATATACATAATCCTGAATGTAATCATGGTCCATATAACATTAATTTTCCATAATATCATGTTGGTTTCACAAGGAATTTGTGGATGTCATGAAACCTATAGAGTTGAAAAAAAAAGTTAAAGATATCGAACCTCGTGTTCCTGCACATATCTTATCAAGCATATGAGAAACACTAATAAACATGGCATTTTTATGTTTGGTTAAGGATACAAGAGTTTCAAATTATTCATATACAAGACGCACAAATAGAAATAATAACGAGAACCGACTTACTAATATCATGTTTGGACTTTTTTATTTTGACGCAAACCATAACTCTTTTTTTAATCGGCCGCTATTGCATATCGTTAATTATCACAATATTGCATATCGTTTTTTATTTTGACCCAAACAATCCTATTGTGAACGTTACACGAAAAACGTATCACACTATTGCATATCGTTAATTATCGGTTGCTAGAGATTTTCCGTGCGTGCACGGGTATTCGTCTAGTAGATATTAATGTGAACTGAAATTTGCAAACTTGTATGCGCCAAACACTACGTATCTTTTTATGAGCAACAACAACAACAACAACAACAACAACAACAACAACAACAACAACGATACCCAATCCCGCCAGGCAGGGTATGGGGGAGGTGAAATGTAGACAGGTCATACCCCTACCCTTAACGGGTAAGAAGACTGCTTCCGGGAAGACCTCCGGCTAAGAGAAAGGGGAGAGAGAGAGACAGAAAGCTGTTTTTTTTTATTATTACTTAAAGTATCGGTAGAAGATTTTAATAAGGAGGAACAGAAACTAAAGGAAGTAAAAAGCAGGAACAGATACAAAAGGAAAGAACAGGCACATAACAGCAAGACGAAGCAAAGCAGCAACACGGGGTACAAAAAGGCACAAAGCAATCAAGCGGAAAACCGGGGAGGCACGGCAAACACGACAAGCAAACATGCGATACAAAAAAGAGCAGGCGAACTAGGGGCAAAAGAGCCAAAAGGCACATACAGACACAAAGAAACTAAACACACACAAAAGCAAGGCAAACTAGCTAAAAAGAATAGGCCGAGAGGCCCTAACAAAAAATCTTCACCACTACGGGTAGGCCAAACAGGCGCAAACCACACCAATAGCAAAACAAGCAAAAGGAAAAAAGGGCGCAAGGATATAACTGGGCCACGAGACACGAAAATAAAAGGCAAAAGCCACAAACAAGGCACATAATAGCGCAGGAGCAAGCATACGAACACGAAGCAGGCAAAGCAATAACAGGGCAGACAAACACGGATACAAATAATTAAGATACGGAGAGAAAAGAGAAAAAAGAAAATAGGAGGCAATAGAGATAAATAATACACTAAGCGGGCAAGCTAGCTTAAAAAGAGCTGAAGGCCCAACCAGCAGAGAGCAACAGCAAACGGGCAAGCAAAACAAGGCAGCAAACAAAGCTCGAAACAAGCAAAAGAAAAGGGAAGCAAGGGACACCACAAGGCCAAAGAAGACGAGGCAAACAAAGGCAAACCAAACCCAAACCTAACCGCGAAGGCCTTCCAATCGAACTCCTAATCTAAAACTGGCCCACCTTCTCTAACCTTTCGAGTCTAACACGCAAAAGCCAACAAAAAGAGAAGAAAAGACAAAGACTAAGCAAACCCACATCGCATAGCAAAGCCTAAAATCTTAACAAAGACAACAAACAAGGAAAGTAAAAGGGCACAGCAGAACCAGAATGGGAAACCAACTAACCTCGCGTAAACCTAGTCCTACGCCTTCCTATCATTTCCTATCAGGGTATAATCTCCTCGGACAAGAGTATGGCTCCTTCATGTCAAGCTTCACTCTATCCTCCCACCTAAGTTTCGGTCTACCCCTTCTCCTCATGCCGTCGACAACCAAAGCTTCTACTCTCCTAACTGGTGCTGACTGTGGTCTTCTCCTGACATGCCCGAACCACCTCAACTGTCCTTCCCTCATCTTGTTGATGATAGTCTCCACTTTAGCTCCGCTCTATACACTCCATTAGGAATCATGTCAAGCATTGTTTTACCACAGAGTCCACCTTAGCATCCGCAACTTCCATCCTATTAGCTAGAGCTTTTGTAATAGGCCAACACTCTGACCCATACAACATAGCAGGCCTAATTGCCGCTCTATAGAATTTCCCTTTCAGCTTGAGAGGGACATTTCTATCACAAATGACTCCTGTTGGTCAGACCTCCATTCAGCCATGTTGACTTTAATTGCGGTGACGCAACATCTTTCGTTATCCTCTCTAGATTTGTGCGCATTGATCCGAGATATTTAAAGAATCCTTTGGTTGTAAGGATCTTGTCTTCAATACATACTTCAAACTTCTTCGTTTCGATGGGCGATCTCACTCGTTACTGAAGTCACATCTTAGTATTTTGTCTTCTCTCGGACTTAACCTAAGGTCATTCGCTTCTAGTTGCTTCCCTCCAATTCTCAAGTCTGTCGTTTAAACCTTTCGCGATTCCGAGACAAGCACAATATCGTCAGCAAAAATCATGCACCATGGGATGTCCTCCTGGATCCCTCTTGATAACTCATCCAAGAATCAATGCAATAGGTATGGGCTAATTGTGTTCACTGATGTTAGCCCTACTCTTCAATTGAGAAAAATACTACGTGTTCCAATTGAGGTTCGAACCCCCCCCCCCGGGTGGTTCTTCGCCCCGGTGTACAAATCCCTATAACCTTAATGTATTCTCATTGATGCCTCCTTTGTCATTTAGGGTCTTCCAAATCAGGTCCGTGGTACGCTATCATACTGCCTTCTCTAGATTATGAAGCAAATGCTTGTCTCTTTGTATATCCCTATATTCTCCAATAAGGCTTTAATAAGGTGTATTGCCTTCGATTTTGAAGATGTCCAGGTGCATAAAAACCGAACTTGGGTTCTCGATCACCGAGTCTTCTTCGCACATTCTCTCAATCACTCTCTCCCATAGCTTCATGGTGTGGCTAAGAAGCTTGATACCCCTATAGTTGCTGCACACTTGCGCATCGCCTTTGTTTTTGAAGATAGGGATGACGTCACTGAGTCTCCACTCTTCAGGCATCTATGCGATGTGAAGATCTGTTGAAGGAGGATAGTAAGCCAACTAATATAAGCCCCTAAGTTCTTTAAGCTTCTATGTGTATTTGGTATGGCCCAACGGCCTTATTTCTCCCCATCTTCTATACGGCAGTCCTCACTTCTGTCTGACTAATCCTTAAGTAGTAGCAGTCGATAAGCGGCAGTGTGTTCTGGTCCACAACTCTCTTGTCGTCCCTTGGTTCTCCCGTCGTTGATAAAAGATCGAAGGCATAATAGTATTCTCCCCATCTTGATGGCTTGATGTTAGTATATTCTCATCGTAATGGTACAACATCCTTTCAATCTTTAATAAAGCAAATGTCCCCTAGATCCCTTCTCCTTCTCATGTCGGGCTTTGTCAATCCATGTTGATTTCATAATGCTCCCTTCTTTGGAGTCTCGTTTTGTGTACAAATCTTTACACGCCTTCTCTTTTGCCTCTGGCGCTACGGCTTTTTTACGTTCTCGCTTAAGTAATGTGTATCATCGATGCGCCTTAGCAGCTCCTCGAGATTACCTTCCTGGCACGAAAGTAGCTCTATAAACCTTGCTTGCTTCTTCGCGACTTTAGATTGCACCTCTTCACACAACCACCAAGATTCCCTACGAGCCGTATGTGTCTTTGAGGACCCCAAAGCCTCACCAAGGGAATCCTTTGTTGCATCTTCTGATGAATACTAGAACAAGAAATTCCAATAGATTTGCGTCGCTAGCAGATATGGCCTCAATTTGTGCAGATACACCCTCTGACACTCTTGATCTAAACGCCTCCGCCGCGTCACCATTTAGGTTCTTCCACAGGATTCTCGGCGCCGCACTCCCTACCCTCCTGCGTTGAACCCTCTTGAATAGAGTGTCCATCGCCAACAATCTGTGTTGGGAAGAGCATGCTTCCCCTGGAAATATTTGCAGTTTTACACGACTTGAGGTGCTTCCTCGTCGACCACACAAAACAGTCAATTTGGTGCATCAAACCCTCCGCTCTGAAAAGTAATTAGTTGGTGGTCTCTCTCTTAAAGGACGTGTTTTATACTGCCAAGTATGTGCTAGTAGCAAAATCTAAAAATCGAGGCGACCTTCCTCATTTCTTCTCATTACCCGAATCCCTCCAGTGGGAAACCCGAGTATCCTTACGTTTATTTTTGTCGCCCCTAAATGGCCATTCAAGTCGCCCCCCTAGAATCGTCGTTGGTCCGTTGAGGACTCCTCCACGACCTCGTCTAGAGAATCCAGAAACAGACAAGCCTTCTTTTCTTCATCACTAAGACCTACTTGGGTGGTTAAAGCGCTGATCTCATTTATACGTCTCTCTTCAATCTCCATCGTATAATGTATGATCCTATCGCCCTACCCAGTTTCACGTGGACTATTTGCACTTTAAGACACGCTCTCAAATGACCTCCAACTCTATTTCTTGAGGTGTGAGAGGGGGGGGGCCTGAGTACCAAAGAGCTTGTAGCCATTTTTACCTCTTATTTACATAGAACCCTTGCATTTTGTCTACTGGAAAACACGCGATGTCCACCTATGTCTTTCTAAGGCATCGACTAGCTCTAAGACTTACTACGTAACGAGAGCTTACTCGTAAGAGAGCTTACTCGTAAGAGAGCCTGCATGTCCATAACTAACCCACCCTAATCCTACGAAAAGCTTTAACCTCTACCACTTTCTACCATCCTAGAGTTTCGTATTACCTGCCAACTCTCCTGTCGAAAAAGACATGACCTCAAGTTTTCATCCTTCCTAAAGGCCTCTTATCTACCCTCACATATATACAAAGTAAGAAACTATAAAAACTAACAAAGTATAGGGTACGACAGGTGCAAAAAAAAAAAGCATAACAGTTCAAAATAATAACAGATATATAAGATTAAACAAGATTTAAAGGGAATAAAGGAAACTTAGCCTTGCCGGATATAAAAAATTCCGGTGTGGTTTTTTGGTGGGGGTCACTGCGGCCACAGCCGTAATCACCCACGTGTCTCGCGACGGAATGTAGGTGGCGGGTATACTTGGATCAGGTTCACTTTAATGAGAGGATCCTCAACTCGCCGGAGGTGGTGGTCCACACGCGTTGAATTCGCCAAAAAACCAAAACTAAACAAAAGGTCGCAGTCCGGTAGTCGATCGGCCCCCCCCCCCTCCCCCGCGCGTGGCGCACAGCGAGTGACAGCTCCGTGATGGTCGGACAAAGTGGGATATGTTCATTGGTGGCGAGGTGGTTTCGGTGTTAGTTTTTGATTGTGTGAATGAATTGTATGTTAGTAGTTTATTGATTTGAAAAGAAGGAGATGAGAAAGAAAAAAAGAAGAGTGAGAAACTTAATAAAAAGAAAAGTTGTAAACTGCAAAAATCATCATCTGGCGGTTTGTAGTGTGTGGCATAATCATCCTAGCCGATACTATTGGCAATAATCATCCATGAGTGGGCAAATGTTCCGGCAAAATATCCTTATTGGGGTGATTTTTGCAAAAAGTTTACAAATACAGTTTTGCAAAAAATCATCCCTTTAGGGATGTATTTTTGGTCCGAACGTTTCACCACTCAGGGATAAAATGATTGAGCCTATTGTATCGGCTAGGGATGATTTGTGTTACTTTTTTTTGATATGATTATGATATGATAATAATAATGATATGATTATATGTATTTATTAGTATATTGAGTTTATTATATTGAATGTTTATTTGAATGTTGATTCTGAAAAGGGATTGTGATTGATATGAATTGATGCATGATATTATTGATTTTATGAATTGATTATGATTTGTTGCACAAACTACAAAACCACAGGGAGTATATAATATATGATGGATGATTTTTTGAGTTGAGTTAGAGTAGTTAAGTTTACTCTAAAGAAAAAATAATTCGATGGACTCCCTGCTTTTTTAGGTTAAAGTGACTAATTTTTTAAAAAACAATTATCATTCAAACAAACTTGATGAAACAATCTCGTTTTAGCAAAAAATACAATACAAAAACAAATGAATTATTTAAATTTGTATTAAAAGTAATAAAGATTTTAAAATATTACTGTATATAATAAATAAAGAACGGGTTGTTGTACTCTGTGTGTAGTATGCCAATTTAACTTATTTATTGTTGGCGGAGCTGAGAGAAAAAAATATGACAGACTTTAATCTGAGTCACATAAATTATTCTTAAAAATGATCTGAACCACATAAATTCATGTACAGTTTTCGGTGGTTTCATGAACTGACTTGCTATTATCTCACGATTTATTTGTAAAATCTCTGAGTACACACCATTTGTCCTTATCCCATCCTTATTAAACTAATAGTCGCGGTAATTTGTCAAATCTCCACATCTTCTGTCACTTTGACCACATCAACCGCCGCAACGCTACCCCAGTATCGCAGCCATTCACTTCATTTGAAACTCTCCCGCCACCACCAAATTATATAATTTGACTGGTATTAAAATTTGGTGGTTTTGGTGGTATTTTATTTGGATCTTGGATCGAAACGGTTTTAAGTTTTAGTGGTTTTGGAGGCGCTATTGTTTCTTGGTTGATTGTCGGTGGTTTTGGTGGTGTTCCATGGCTTAAAAGGTATTTGGATGTCGGTTCGATCATGGCTGATTGGGTTTGTGTTTATGGGTGGTAAAACCTATATCGGGTCATGGGTTAGGTTTCAATGTTGTGATTTAACCTATTACATTTTTTTTTAGAGATTGTAGTTGTTTATTTTTTTGTCTTCATTTTTTATATGCAGCATCAACAATACGTTCCAAACTGTATTGAACTTTGCACGAACATGGAGGGGTTAAGATTTCTAATTCTAAAAAACCTTTCTTATAGGTAGTTGATTTTACTAAAAGTTTTTCATGTTTTGTAACATGTAGTAGTTTATTTGTTTCCCGATTGGCACTAACTGTTTTTTGTGTTTTGCAGAAAATGGAGGTTTAATCATTACACTAGAAAGGGAAGTTGTAAATCACACGATACTCATTTTATGCAACTTTATCACGGGTAATGTTTAATTTCAGTATTGTTTTAATAGAGCCGTGGTTGTTATCAACGTGAGGAACTAGCAGGCTCGATGGATAGTATCTATGAATATATTGACCCTACACCACTTGCCTCGGCTTTAATAGCAAAGGTGATATCGTTTTTATGTTTATTGTTTAATATTTTTCACCTGAAACTTTTTGTTAAAGTTTAGGAGATATAATATGTAGGTACATGCAGCAAGGCTTAAAGGATCGCACACGGATGTAGTTATAAAGGTCTTAAAAGCCGGAATCGAAGATGTATTAGTTGCAGATCTGAACTTCATTTATGTTGTTGCTCGCATTGCAGAGTTCATAAATCCTGAATTGAGTCGTGCATCACGGGTATGAACAAAAAAATTTTCAACTTATTCTTTAACTTATATCAGATGCAACAAGTGGACCTCCTATCTCCAAGTCTTAAAGCTTTGCAATTCAGTCGGTTCCAGAATTGTTTACAAGTTTGGTTGACATCATCACTTATTGCTGATGGTTTAGCAGCAGCAGTTGGACAGGTAGATTCCACTATATAACAACTTTTGTACAATAACTGCTATTTACAACATACTTTTTTATGTAAAGAGGGGTTTTTTCAACTATGAGAATAAAAATATTGCATACTCTGTTGGCTTTGCAGTTTGCTTTCTCATAGGGGATATGGTTCACTAATAGATGTTTTCTTGTGGGTTTTGCTGATGGAGATTGTTGCTCGATGTTGCTATAGGTGTTGGATAAGTGAGGTTTATGGTGGGTTGCTGATGGGGTTTATGGTAGGTTTCTGATGAGCGTTTCTGATGGGTTTTCCTTTATGGCTGTTTCTGATGGGTTTTTCTTTATGGCCGTTTCTGATGGGTGTGTGATAGGCATGGCTGATAAGGGTTACTAATGGGGTTTATGGGCATTTCTGATGGCGTTTCCTATGGGCATTTTTTATGGGTATGTGATAGCTGTGGCTGATAGGGGTTGCTAATGGGGTTAATGGTGTGTTTCTGATGGGCGATTGCAACCCCTAATGTTGCTGATGAGGAGTTGTTGATGAGATTTTCTGATGATTGAATTGCCTGCGTGAACTTTCTTACGAGGGTTTCTGATCACGGCTTTCTGATGAGGGGTTTTCGAAGGAGTGTTTCTCATAGAGGGTTTCCTGATATATGGTTTATGATGAGGGGTTCTGATGGAGGTTGTTGCTCGATGTTGCTGATAGGTGTTGGATAAGGGGTTTTATGGTGGGTTGGTGATGGTTCTTATGGTGGGTTTCTGATGGGCGTTTCTGATGGCGTTTCTGTTGGAGTTTCTGATGGGCTTTTCTTGTGGCCGTTTTTGATGGGTGCGGCTGATAGGGGTTGCTGATGGGATTTATGGTGTGTTTCTGATGGGTGTTTTTGATAGGTGTGGGATAGTGTGGCTGATAGGGGTTGCTGATGCCGTTTTCTTGATTTGGGTTCCTGATGACGTGTTGCTGTCAGATGCGGGGTTGCTAATGCCCTGTTTCTGATACGGTGTTGCTGATGCTGACTTGCTGATGCTGGGTTGCCAATGTCGGGTTCCTCATTACTGAATTGTTATATTGTGTTCTTGATGCGTGTTTCTGATGTGGGGTTGCTGATGAGTGCTTACTGCTGCAGGGTGCTGATGAAGGTTGCTCATGAAGAATTGTTGTTGTAAAGTTGCTGATAAAAGGGTTGATGTTGAAGAGTTGTTGCTGAATAGCTACTCATGAATTGTTGTCATTGTTTAAGATCCTTAATGGTTTCTTTAGTTTCTAAAACAATTGAATCAATTAAAAGCTATCATATGTAAGCGTATATATGTCTTATCTTCTTTTCAAATATATGCATATACGTTCGTTACCGACTTCTCTGTCATGCATATATTGTAATAAAAAGTTGTAGAATGATTTTTGTTTCTCTTAATATATGTTTATATGCAAGGCATCATTATATGTGAAAAGATACAAGAGAAACAATTTTGAAAACAAAGGTTGTATGTGAATGATACAAATGTAAAAGTGTTGGTGACAAATGCGCAATGGAAAACTGGGTTACAAACATTTAGGTGTGATGTTTTTATTATTATATATCTCCAGGACCATTTACAACATTTCATAATGAGTCGTTAAATGAATAAATATTTTAAGCTCATCAAATGCAGAAGTAACACGAAACTAAATCTTTTTATACGGGTTGATACACATTATGAGGGGTTACAAAAGCAGGTCAAGATGAATATTACTAATTCAGCTTCTATGTAGTGATTTGTCAAATGGAATCGTGGTTCGGTTTTTAGCGATCTTATGCTAGACTTCTAACCTTTATTAAAATAAAGAAAAAGAAATACAAAAGATATATGCGATCTAACAAGTATATATACCGGTAGTTTAACCTTGAACCAACATATATAACTTATGTAATATTATTATAAAATAGTATTATTAAAAACAATTACATAGTATTAGTTTGGTTTTATGGGGCTGACACCATAAGTGATTCAACACCAATTCAAAACCTATAGTATTTGTTTCTTGATTGTAATTATCATTGTAAATATAAGTAACAATTAATTTTTTTTCACAGTTTTGTTATTATAATGTGATGATAATGATAATTACACCGTATAGTAAGTGCAAGTTTCACTTTATATATACATATGGTAAATATTTTAAAATGACTTATATATGTTGTTCTTTATTTGAAGCGTATAAATAGAGATTTATAAAGTGTAAAGATGTTGAATTAGTAAAAGTTTTAGTGTTAATCGAATGTTCGGGTAAATGTTAAATTAGACAATACTCGTGAAAACAGGGTAAACGGTTATTTATAAGTTAAGAATTGTTATAATATCTATACTTAAAAAAACTTAATAAGAAAAAATGACACAATCTTTTGATAACCATGGTTCGTACTGCTGAACTCTTATCAATGTGTTGGCTACTTTAGTACAAATTATTAAAAGTCGGTATCGTTCATAAAGTATGCTGATTGCTTGACATTGGCCCTTTTGTGATTTTTAAGTTTAGTGATATAATGTCAAATTGGTTCAGTATCTTTTGATCGTTAAATCTACATCATGAAAGTCAAGGGCCAACAATTCCTAACTTATAAATAACCATTCTAACCCGCGAAACGCGTACGGGTGGTATTGTTTTTGTTTGTGTTGTTTTAGAAGTTTATAATTATTCTTGTAAAACAAAAAAGTCGTATTTTATATATATCTCAAAAACGGCATTTACTCATCTACTCATAACAATATATACGACAACATATATTCCATTTTAGAGATATTATTTTACGATTATCTCTTCGCATGGATCATACGTATACGCAACTAGCTTTTATTAAAATGTTTTCACAGTGATTTGATCCACTAATGCCGGTCAAACGTTTGCATTTCGTTTAGTCTCTGTTGTTTTACCAATTTCTTACACAAATTGTCCCTCGACTATACTTTAGACCGTTAATTTAGTCATTTAAACATTTCAATTATGTTTTTATGACCATTAATTATGCTAACAACTAAGGTGCCGTTTGGTTCATTCTTTTGAAATTCCGGAATTTTAAATTCTAGGAAATTTAAATTCTTGAGAATTTAAAATTCCGGAATTTAAAATGCCTACGCATGTTTGGTTGACAGAATTTTATAATTTTTTGAAATCTGTCATTTTGTTTATTATTGCAATTTTTTAGGGAGGGACGGATAGGGGTGTCAAAAAACCTGACCCGACCCCGATTAAGCCTATTCGGGTCGGGTTACGCGAGTAAAAAAGTTTATTCGGGTCAACCGAGTAACCCGAATACTAAATAGGGTCGGGTATCGGGTTGAAATTTTTGGTAACTCGGTTTCGGGTCGACCCGATTGACCCAAATAAATATCTTTCTAAAATAAATTTTCTATATAAACGATGATAAAAAAATCAATTTTATTACGTTTTACTCATATTCGGGTTGACCCAAACCCGAACGGACCCGACCCGAGTTGACCCGAACCCGTACGGACCCGACCGAATTAACGCGAACCCAACTAACCCGAATTCAAATAGGGTCGGTTTCGGGTATGAAATTTTTAACCATGACTCGACCTTGACCCGACCCGACTAAAGTGATGGATATCCTTTAATTTTAAAAACAACAAGCCAAGAAAAAATAGAAAAAAACAACTAGAAAAAAAAGTTTATATTTTTTTTCCAAGTAAATGAAAATTATTTACTTTTTGAAGCCATTTTAATTTTCTCCATTTTGGCAATTCATGAAAGTTTAAATTCTCTCATTTGTGTTACCAAACACAATATTTGGAGGAAATGAAAATGCAAATGCCATGAATTCCCCTCAATATACCCCAACCAAACGGCACCTAAGGGTTTGGGTCCACAAATCTTCCCTACTAAGAAGAAAAGAAACACCCACTTAGTTTCGTTGTTTCCAAATTAATATTGAAGATGATTTGTTTTTAATGCAACACATCTAGAAAATAACAACATGAACAAGGGTGCGTTTGGTTCGCTACAAAGAATCGCTATCGGTATAGAAATGATTATACGATGGAATGAGAATGATGATAAGATGATTAATATTGTTGTTTGTTTTGACTATATGTTTTTTGTAAGGAATTCAAAAACCCTAATTGATGAACATCTTCTAACAAAGATGACTTTCAAACTCCACAAATTAACAATCTAAATTCCTTCTTCCCTTTTGTTTGAATCCTGTTATAACCCCTGAAATTAGGATTAATCATTGATTGATTAATCTCATATCGAGCGTGTTAGG
>BQNB010042684.1:0-17500 GCA_026074375.1 Tanacetum coccineum
AGGCTTTGCATACTTATGATTGTGTGTTATGTTTGCTTTTATATATATATTTGGTATGTATATAACTTGCAAATAATTATATAAAACTTAAAATAAAACACAAACCAATTTTAAAAACTAAATCTCTGAGTTAGTTTAAAGTTTAAGTGTGATTTAAAACTAAATCTTTGTTTTATAAATAACACTTAATTGGTTATGGTTGTTATTTATTTATGTATTGTCCATATCTAATACTACCTCCGTCTCATATTAAGTGTCCAATATGACTTTTTGAAGTCATTTTTTTTCAACTTTGACTATAAATATTTTTTTGTGTTATATAATACTTGATAAAAATTATACCAATGAAAAATACATTTAAAACTCAATCCATTCATATATTTTGCATCAAGTATTATATAACACAAAAAGAATTAGTTAAGGTCAAAGTTGTAGAACAATGACTCAAAAAAGTTGAACTGGACACTTAATATGGGACGGGGGGAGTATTTATTCCAATAGGTTATATATTACATTTAAATGGATAACTTGACTCACATAAAAGTAAAACAATGATTAGACTTAAGTTAAAAATGGTTTTTAACTTGTGCTACGAAGGATGAATGCATGCTTCCTCGTACACACTTTTGATCACGTATTTATCAAAACTTAATACCCGTCACAAATTTAAGTCATGTCGTCCAATTGGTTGAGATCACTTGCAATTACTTTTTGCTCTGCATGAGACGTAGGTGAATTGTAACCCAAGGTGATTATTCTCTATGCGTGAGACCTAGATATATTTTCACATGTTCTCACATTGGATGACTTAATCGAGTTAAGCAGGTGAGACCTTAAACCGAGGCAAGGATGAGACTAAACATGCCAGCTTGACATTAGTTGCTCGTTCACTAGTGCCATGAGTCCCATACGGTCTCAGAATGGCACATGTCTTGCAATTGGTGAACGTCACCTACCTATTGAATCTACCATTGCTAGCAGGTCAACTGATGTGATGGTGGAACCTCAATGAGGATCTTAACCTTTTGTAAAATTAATTGTTTTAATTATAAACGCGGGTAGTTAATTTTAAAAGGATAATTATCGAAAATACTAAATTAAACTTTGTAATTTCTACTAATGACATTTATGCAACACAAACCGTAAACAAAAGTTTGCTTCCTTTCTTTGTTAGAGGAAGACAAACTAAGTCTCATTTCCTTGTAAGAAAGAGACTTATTCATATCCTTTCTACTTGTATGAGAAAGCTATAATAGGAACACTTGAATTTTCTAATTCTACTTAAACTCAAAGTACACTTACTCGAGAAATCGTATTGTCTTGTCAAACGGTTAAGTACAGTTGCACATCTTATTTGGATAACTAGAGAACATATTTTCTATAGCTACCAATATGATACATCTTGAAGCGTCAACACATTGTATGGGTTTTAATGATTAGTAATGGAAATTTCAAATAAATCTCGAAAGAGAATAGGAAATTACTAGCATGTTTTCTAGTAGTTTTCCTTAACTCAATAAATTCCCTAAGATACTACACACCCTTGAGGCAATGTAGAAGGAGGAATTGCATACAAAACTTTCAAGTTAAAGAATGGCATTGATGGCTAGTCCATCATATATATATATATATATATATATATATACAAATAGAACTGGATGCAATCCTTAAATATCTAAGTACATGTTTACTAGTCCAAAGGCTCACATTAGTGATAATGTGCAGATATTCAAAGAGTAAAAAAGAAATAAATTTGCTACTTGCACTTCATTGATATAGAACACATTTAATGTGTCCTTATCCATGGGAGCAATGCATTTCACTACAGATATACGACGCACATGTAATGTTGTCTAATCATGGGGAGAAACGCATTTTACTACTGTAAATAGGCGCACATGTGATGTTGTGCTGATTCAGTGTTAGCTATGAAGCTTATCACCTTGAAAAGAGTGACCCATTTTTAATTTTTTACTGTCTTGAAATAATACATTACTTTTCACATATGAAGCATCATAATTTTATAAGAATCATTGCATATTATTCTATTAGACAACTTGTCGCTTTTCTAATGTCCCGCATTCCTGAAACGTGTACTCTATACAGTATTTATGCACGATTGCTTATTAGAACAATAAAGTGTATATAAACTTGTTAATGCAAATGTGATTTTAGTTTTGACTTAAATCATATCATATATGTGACATTGTCATATTATTCATACAAGCAAATGAAAGCATGGTGGGCTCATAACCCACTAGTCTTAGGATCGTAACCTGACTCATAATATGCTCATTTGTTTGTATAAATACTTGATGTTGTGCCGTGCACAAGTGGGAGAAATCTTAATTGTGTGCAAAGTATAACACATAACAATATGACTAATGGTTTTTCTTAACCGCATGGTAAGAAAGCTAATATTATACTAGGACTTATACACCTCGATGTATGTCGCCCTACTTAGAACCAGTGTCAAGATATAATGAATACCTACTTCATCATATTCACAAAAAGGTTTTGCCAATATGATTTTGTCTTCTTGCAAAGACATCAATAAGAAGTATGTAATTAACTTGAAAAGACTATTGAAACCAAGAGTCGGTGTTCTATAATACTTTATTTAATATGTTTATTTCTTCTTGTAAAGACATAAACATCAGGTCCTAGAACTGTTCAAAGACTTATAAAGTAAGAAATTGACTTGTCATGTCTCCTAGTCACGACATGTACATGAAGTCATTGAAATGTTCAAAGACTTATAACGTAAAGTTAGCGATTAACGTGTTATGTCTTCTTGTTAAGACATGTACATAAAATCCTTGAACTTCTCTAAGACTTATAACGTAAAGTTAGCGATTAATGTGTTATGTCTTCTTGTTAAGACATGTACATAAAATCCGTGAACATCTATAAGACTTCTATGTTATAGCATGCAACTGGCTTGAAATTACTGTTAATGCCATTATGTTTGAACAAATGGGCAAGTATGTGAGCAAAAGGGTATTAGATTATCTAAGGAATCGTGGTACTGTCTCACAATCCCATTACTCAGAATACCACATCACTATGGTATGTCTGATGTGTAAAATCAAACTATGTTGATATTGTTTGATTTTTGATTACTTTAACTACCCTACCTCAAATCTTATTAAGGTTAACAAAATTAAGTAAGCCATGTGTTTACTCAATATGGTTCCAACCAAGAAGGTAACTACGACACCATCAGGTTATGGAAATAAGAAACTCCCCATTAATCCTTTACGAACGTGTCTGAAATTTGTTGAGATCGCGTTAAGCGTGATTATTTATGCAAACAAGGAATCAAGAACTGTCAGCATATATTATACATCCCAACAAGAACAATTTTATTGTTGTTCGACTTGGTGCGTATTTGAAAAAAGTCTCCTCTTACAAAAAGCAAGTGGGAGCATCTATTTTTGGAGAAAGTCTCTTCTTACACAACCTTTTGAATGCACTAGCTAACGACATAATGAAATGTAGATGTATTCCATGAAAGAAAAATCTTTTCACATTTGATCGATCCTTTCACCAATTCGGCGAATGCTGAGAGGTTAATTTGGTTCTTCTAAGAGAAGACTAATATGGACAAAGATGTACACACATATAAACGCAAGCATTGTCATAAGGGTTTTACTTATACTCAAGTGATTGACTGTGATTAAAGCTTCTTTTCCTTGCATGCGTTAAATGAATAAAGATATTAATTACCATACTTTATTTCATGAATATGAAATATGGCAATTGGATGTCAAAACTCCTTTTTGAAAATGAATTAACCTTTGGAGGACATGTTAATCAAAGGATTTTTGAATCTGAATTATCTTTAGAAAATGTGCAAGCTGCAAAAATCCAAGTGTGGATTAGAACATGCATCTTAGAGCTGAAATCTTAAGTTTAAATCAATAATTTGATTTTGATTGAAACAAAGATAACTCTTGAGTACACCTTAAAGCTAGTCGAAGCATTATGTTTTGTTTTTCTTATATCTCATATGTTGTGAACATATTCAAAATTATATTTCACCTAAGCTAGATCTCAACCCTTAGTTTAGAATAATATTTTGATCAAGAAATATAAGAAATAAAACATACAACCTAGGAGCATATGTTTATATGCGATTAATAAGCCTAACACAACATGACACATCATTGAGCAAGACTCAAAGTTCTATCTCACCTGATGAGATTAAATACATGCATGAATACGTTTAGTTTAGCTAAAGGTTTCATTATGTATGTCATGATATGTATTAGACTAATTGTAACACTTGCATGAATGCAAGATGAACCTACAACCATAGTAACTAAGTGAAAGTCATTAGACTACTATTGAAAGAACATTCTAAACGGCATGCAAAGGACTAAGGCACTGTTCCTCATTTACGATTTTTAATAAGAGATTATGTTTGAGTTTAAATCACAAATGCTATTTTGATTGAGATGAGTCTCAACCCAGTCATAGCAGGATTTCATCATAAATGAAATACTTCTGACTAGGACATGCTTGATTGAAAAGTAATGTTGCACGTATACCATAAAAGAGATAAAATACTTTTATAGTTTGGGAAGCTATTAAGAATATTGTCATAAAAAGTGGTTTTACTTGCTTTACACAACCTAATGTAAATGTATTTTGGCGCTGCAAGATATTATTAGTCACTTAAACTCACATATACGAAAATGGACAATCATCAAATATTCAATCCATCACTGCTTAGTGAGTTTTTGAAACAAGTATTTCTCAAATTCACTAGATGACAACTTAGTTCGGGACCTTTTATTACAAAGTGTCACTGTCTTTACCAAACATGTTTATCATGCTAGGAACATTGAACTTCGTCCTACTAGTAGTCACATGTATATCTGTTTTTAGTATTTAAATAATGGAACGTTAAGCAGTTGTATTAAACAATGAATTGATATACCTGGTATGATCGTCTTCATTTATACAATTGTGTTATATGTCAGCATGTTTAATTCCATGAATAATTTATTTATTCTAAATCGTTCATTGTCAGTTAATGATACGAGAGTATCATTGAAATAAGACAAATGTGAGCGTTTTGGTCATATTCATATGGTATGAATATTAATGGATGATACCACCAAACTCATATGTTGTTCATTGGATGAACATTAGACTGACCCAACCTACGAGTATTCACTACATGGATCGACGTCAATGGTGAATCGACCGTAGTGTGTTTATGTCTACCCACGTCCTCAGACTTGAGATGCAAGTAGTTTTTTGTTGTGTATGGAATACAGATCTTAGAGATAAGTTCAACGATAACCTGATGAAGGCCGCTATAAGCCATTTTTCAAGAGGATAGAAACAATCAACGGACACATTCAGTCAAAATATGATTTGTTCCCCCCCTCAATGATTTGAACAGATTTATGTGTGGCCGCACCCGAATGTAATTAAGACGATACTTGATTAATTTGTAATCTAGTTCAATATCTATATTGAGAAACAGAATGTAAACGTTAGAATGACTCATGATCCGTGTCTAATGTTCAACATGGTATATGTAACAAAAGGATGAATATGATATCAAAACATTTAAAAGAGATGTTTAATGAAACTACCCATTATATGTTTCTATGGGGGCATTGGCGTTTGCTAGACACTAACCCCCTTGCTTGAAATTATTACTTTGATTATTAAGACGTGCGGCAAGTATGGGCGCTTAGGAGTATGCTAGTTATAATAAATAATTATACGGCTGGACCACATATGTCAACTATAGGGTCACACCACATATACAGATGAGGTAAACATTTTCAATATCGTGGTTTATTGTATTTTACGGTATCAATAACCCACGTAACTCGGGATCACTATTGGGCTTCTAATAACTAAGTAAATTACTTATTCTATTGGACTTCGAAAACAAATGGGAGGCCCATTTGAAGCCCATAAGGGGCCGGCCATATGAGGGTATAGAGAAGGGGATAAGATCAAGTTTTTTGTTATAAATATATGGGATATCTTCTCATTAAATGAATTAACAATTTACCAAAAACTCTCTCCCTTTTTCTCTCCTTATTTTATACGGCTCAAACTACAACCCCATCTAAGGTTTATAGTTTTCTTGATCCAAGACTTTGAATCTTGTTTATTCAAAGTGTGTTACAAGGTTACGGGGTTAAGACTAACATCTAATTGGTATACAAGGAAGTGTAGTGTGGATTAACCATAGAGGTGATCTCCATTGATCACTTGGTTTCATTGGGTGGTTCATGTATTAAAGTGAAGGTCACAATTCGTTTCTACCGATCACGCCACAAAGGTACATAATCGTTGTTATTTATTTGATTGATCATATGACTTTATGGATCCGTTGATAGGTGCATGTTCCGCTGCGTTTATATTTGTTTATATGATATTCATTTAATTCAGCTCCTATATTCTTGATTATAAGCATAAGCAGAAAACTAAGCAGTCCCAAACACCCTATAAAGTAAGTCTGCAATAAGTTATTGTTGTTGTCTAACCTTATCTCCATTTGTTTTCAGAGGTAATTTTCTCGTATTTTGCACATGGAGAATACACATTGTGTTATCGCTTATGATCTAGATGTAAAAATCAAGAAAAAAACCCTTGCTCATGTTTATTGATTGCTAAAAGTACATCAATTATTGTGGCAAATGACCACCATTGATTACATTATGAATATAATGGATATCTAAAAATATTCAAACATTTGAATTAGTTTGCTTTACAATCAATTTCTGCATCCAAACGTGACATGCCACCTCTTAACGTTAAATACAGTTTCTTAGATTCAGTCTACAAGAATTCAACAGAAACAAAAAAAAAATAACACATTAAGCTTTTAATGTTAGAGGTGGGTAATCACTATAAAGTAATAGCTTATGTAATATTGGTTTTCTTTTAATCTTATGATACACTACTTCAGATATTCAAAGGCATACCAAAGTATGTGAAAATAGTAGAAGTTGATGCAAGGGACGGGTTACAAAATGAAAAGAATATGGTGCTGACATGTCGACATATGTGAAGACAGAACTTTTTCATAGGCTTCACGTCAAAATGAGAACTAATTATGTGAAGACAAAACTAATACAATACCGACATGATGACATCCGTTGATGAGGCCAAAAGTTTTGTTTCGCCCAAATGGGTACCTCAGGTATCTGATGTACGTTTTGTTTCTGTCTATTTCTGATTAGTAATTTTGATAAAGCTGGTTGATGCAAGAGATGTTATTGGATTAGTTAAAAACTTGGATACTGCAAGATTGCATGTGTTGGTACCTAATTTGAAGATGTGTCACCTTACTTCCTAAAAAATGAAAATAGTTAAATACTTATACATATATGAAGATTCTAATTTTCGCCTTGGTTTCAACTTAGGGTTTTGAAGCTGCTGTTGCAGCTGGAGCAAAGGAAATAACTGTTTTTGGATCATGCGGCTGGAGCAAAGAAAATATATGTTAAAGCAACACAAAAACAATCCATTCACCTCCACCTTGTTCCCTCAAGAATGATTAAAGAAAAATACCATTTTTACTTGTCTAATAAACCAATTTTTTATTTATTCACGAAAATACCATTAGTAAAGAAGTAAAAGATTAGAAAAAACAAAACAAAGACATTCTTATACACAAGATACTGATAAAATATGTTGTTGTCACCATGATGAACCTTTGATTCTAATTCCAATCAGCACTAACCTGGAATAGTGAGAGGTCAATCACATCATTTTGGTTGATAATTTTCTTGCATTTACAACATGCAATGCACCCTATCATCCTTCTTCTTGAAAGACATTGATTGTTGCACAACTACAACACATAAATTGCATCGGTATATTATATATATTATCAATACAAATGTTACGTTTAAAAACTAATTTAGTATTGCATCTGCTTAAAATCAAAATCAAGCTAAAACTATATGGTTCATGCTTTAGAAAGATCAAATAGTTCATTTATATTTCGTGAATAATTATGGGGGGGACGGGGGTGAGTATTTAATTCCAATAGTTATATATTAACATATTAAATGATAAACTTGACTCACATAAAAGTAAAACAAGAATTATGACTAAAGTACGAAAATGTTTATAACTTGTTGCAACGAAGGATGGAATGCATGCTTCCTCTGTACAACAACGAAACACACTATATGATCACGTACTATCAAAAACATAAAACCCTCACAAATTATAAAGTACATGTCGTCCAATTGATTAGTAGAACACATGCAAATACTATTTTGCTCTGCATGAGACGAAGGTGAATTGTAACCCAAGGTGATTATACTCTAATAGCTGAGACCTAGATATATTTTTCACATGTTCTCACAATGTATGACTTAATCGAGTTATAGCAGTGAGTAACCTTAAACCGAGGCAAGGAAGGCCTAAACAAGCCAGCTAGACATAGCGTTGCACGTTCACTAGTGCATGAGACCCATAACGGTCTAGAATGGCACCATGTCCTTGCAATTGGTGAACGTCACATACCTAATAAATCTACCAATGCAAGCAGGTCAACAGATTGTGATGTGTAACCTCAATGAGGATCTTAACCTTTTGTAAAATTAATTGTTTTATATTATAAACGCGGATAGTTAATTTTAAAAGGATAATTATCGAAAATACTAAATTAAACTTTGTAATTTCTACTAATGACATTTATGCAACACAAACTGTAAATAAAAGTTTGCTTCCTTTCTTTGTTAGAGGAAGACAAACTAAGTCTCATTTCCTTGTAGAAAGGAATTATGCAAATCCTTTCTACTTGTATGAGAAAGCTATAATAGGAACACTTGAATTTTCTAATTCTACTTAAACTCAAAGCACACTTACTCGAGAAATCGTATTGTCTTGTCAAACGGTTAAGTACAGTTGCACATCTTATTTGGATAACTAGAGAACATGTTTTCTATAGCTACCAATATGATACATCTTGAAGCGTCAACACATTATATGAGTTTTAATGATTAGTAGTGGAAATTTCAAATAAATCTCGAAAGAGAATAAGAAATTACTAGCATGTTTTCTAGTAGATTATTCCTGAACTCAAAAAAAGTTGCCCTAAGATACTACAACACCCATAGAGGGCATGTAGAAAGAGGAAATTGCATACAAAACTTTCAAGTTAAAGATTGGCATTAATGGATAGTCCATCTATTATATAAAATACTATAGTAATATATAAATTAGAACTAGGATGCAATTCCTAAAATAGCAAAGTACATGTTAATCTAGTCCCAAGAGTCTACACAATAGAGATAAAAGTGCAGATATTCAAAGAGTAAAAAAGTAAATAAATTGCTACTTGCACTTCATTGATATAGACACACATTTAATGTTGTCTTATCCATTGGGAGCAATGCATTTCACTACTGATATAGACGCACATGTAATGTTATCTAAATTCAGTGGGAGCAACGCATTTTACTACTGATATAGGCGCACATATGATGTTGTCTGATTCAGTGTTAGCTATGAGCTTATCACCTTGTAAGTGACCCATTTTTTTAGCTGGTCTTGAAATAATACATTACTTTTCACATATGAAGCATCATAATTTAATAAGAATCATTGCATATTATTCTATTAGATAACTTGTCGCTTTTCTAATGTCGCTTCCTGAAACGTTATCTATACAGTATTTATGCACGATTGCTTATTAAACAATAAAGTTGTATATATATTTGTAATGCAAATGTGATTTTAGTTTTGACTTAAATCATATCATATATGTGACATTGTCATATTATTCATACAAGCAAATGAAAGCATGGTGGGCTCATAACCCACTAGTCTTAGGATCGTAACCTGACTCATAATATGCTCATTTGTTTGTATAAATACTTGATGTTGTGTTAAGCACAAGTGGGAGAAATCTTAATTGTGTGCAAGGTATAACACATAACAATATTACTAATGGTTTTTCTTAACCGGCAATGGTAAAGAAAGCTAATATTATACTAGGAACATATACACCTCGTATTATGTCCCCTACTTAGAACCAGTGTCAAGATATAATGAATACTCTAACTTCATCATTATTCACTAATAAAAAAAAGGTTTGCCAAATGAATTTTGTATCTTCTTGTAAAGACATCAATAAGAAGTATGCAATTAACTTGAAAAGACTGTTGAAACCAAGAGTCAGCGTTCCATAATACTTTATTTAATATGTTTATTTCCTCTTGTAAAGATATAAACATCAGGTCCTTGAACTGTTCAAAGACTTATAAAGTAAGCAATTGACTTGTCATGTCTCCAAGTCATGACATGTACATGAAGTCATTGAAATGTTCTAAGACTTATAACATAAAGTTAGCGATTAACGTGTTATGTCTTCTTGTTAAGACATGTACATAAAATCCTTGAACTTCTCTAAGACTTATAACATAGATTAACATGTTATGTCTTCTTGTTAAGACATGTACATAAAATCCTTGAACTTCTATAAGACTTCTATGTCATAGCATGCAATTGGCTTGAATTACTGACACAAATGTCCATTATTGGTTTGAACAAAATATGGGCAAGATAGTGAGCAAAAGGGTATTAGCTTATCTAAGGAATTGTGGTACTGTCTCACAATCCCATTACTCAGAATACCACATCACTATGGTATGTCTGATGTGTAAAATCAAAACTCTTATGATATTATTTGAATATTGGAAAACTTTAACTACCCTAACCGCTGGTCAAATCTATTAAGTTAACAAAATTGAATAAGCCATGTGTTTACTCAATATGGTTCCAACCAAGAAGGTAACTACGACACCATCAGGTTATGGAATGGGAAGACTCCCATTAAGTCTTAACTAAAGTTCTGAATTTGTTGAGATCATGTTAAGCGTGTTATTAGCAAACTAGAATCAAGAACTGTCAGCATATATTATACATCCCAACAAGAACAATTTTATTGTTGTTCGACTTGCTGTGTATTTGAAAAAAGTCTCCTCTTACAAAAAGCAAGTGGGAGCATCTGTTTTTGGAGAAAGTCTCTTCTTACACAACCTTTTGAATGCACTAGCTAACGACATAATGAATGTTGAGATGTAGTCCATGAAGGAAAATCATTTTTGAAATTTGATTGATCTTTCACCAATCGGTAAGACTGAGAGGTTAATTTGGTTCTTCTAAGAGAAGACTAATATGGACAAAGATGTACACACATATAAACGCAAGCATTGTCATAAGGGTTTTACTTATACTCAAGTGATTGACTGTGATTAAAGCTTCTTTTCCTTGCATGCGTTAAATGAATAAAGATATTAATTACCATACTTGATTTCATGAATATGAAATATGGCAATTGGATGTCAAAACTCCTTTTTGAATGATTACCTTTGCGAGGACGTTGTGTAATCATAAGGATTTTTGAATCTGAATTATCTTTAAAAAAATGTGCAAGCTGCAAAAATCCAAGTGTGGATTAAAGCATGCATCTAGGAGCTGAAATCTTAAGTTTAAATCAATAATTTGATTTTGATTGAAACAAAGATAACTCCTAAGTACACCTTAAAGCTAGTCGGAGCATTATGTTTTGTTTTTCTTATATCTCATATGTTGTGAGAACATATTTGAAATAATATTTCACCTAAGCTAGATCTCAACCCTTAGTTTGGAATAATATTTTGATCGAGAAATATAAGAAATAAAACATACAACCTAGGAGGATATGTTTATACGCGATTAATAAGTCTAACACAATATGACACATCATTGAGCAAGACTCAAAGTTCTATCTCACCTGATGAGATTGAACACATGCATGAAAACGTTTAGTTTAGCTAAAGGTTTCATTATGTATGTCATGATATGTATTAGACTAATTGTAACACTTGCATGAATGCAAGACGAACCTACAACCATAGTAACTAAGTGAAAGTCATTAGACTACTATTAAAAGAACATTCTAAACGGCCTGTAAAGGACTAAGGACATGTTCATCATTTACGGATTTTTAATAAGGAGATTAGTGTTGAGTTTATGCACTAATGCTTATTTTGATTAAGATGATTCTCAACCCTAGTCATAGCAGGATTTCATCATAAATGATAATACTGCTGACTAGACATGCTTGATTGAAAGCATTGTTGCACTATTCATTAAAGAATAAGAATACTTCATAGTTTGGGAAGCTATTAAGAAGATTGTCTTAAATAGGTGGTTTTACTTGCTTCAAACAACCTATGTAATGTATTTTGGCGATGCTAGTATTATTAGCACTTGAACGCACATATACAAAATGACAATCATCATATGATTCAAATCCTTCACTGCTTGTGAGTTTTGAAACAAGTATTCTCAAAGTTCACTCAGATGACAACTTAGTTGGTACCTTTTACAAAGTAAATGTCTTATACCAAACATGTTTATCATGCTAGGAACATTGAACTTCGTCCTACTAGTAGTCACATGTATATCTGTTTTTAGTATTTAAATAATGGAACGTTAAGCAGTTGTATTAAACAATGAATTGATATACCTGGTATGATCGTCTTCATTTATACAATTGTGTTATGTGTCAGCATGTTTAATTCCATGAATAATTTATTTATTCTAAATCGTTCATTGTTAGTTAATGATACGAGAGTATCATTGAAATAAGACAAATGTTGCATTTTGGTCATATTCATATGGTATAAATATTAATGGATGATACCACCAAACTCATATGTTGTTCATTGGATGAACATTAGACTGACCCAACCTACGAGTATTCACTACATGGATCGACGTCAATGGTGAATCTCGTAAGTGGTTATGTCTCTCGTCCTCAGACTTGAGATGCAAGTAGGTTTTGTGTGTGTGGAATGTCAATCTTTGATATGGTTCAACGCTGACCTGATGAAGGCCGCTATAAAGGCCATTTTCATGAGGGATGTGAAACACATAACAGACACATGCAGTCAAAATAGGATTTGTTCCCCCCCTCAATGATTTGAACAGATTTATGTGTGGCCGTACCCGAATGTAATTAAGATGATACTTGATTAATTTGATAATCTAGTTCAATATCTATATTGAGAAAAAGAATGTAAACGTTAGAATGACTCATGATCCGTGTCTAATGTTCAACATGGTATATGTAACAAAAGGATGATTGATATCTAAACCATTTAAAAGAGATGTTTAAGAAACTATCCTCATATATTTCTGGGGGCATTGACGTGTTGCTAGACGCTAACCTTTGCTTGTATTATTACTTGATTATTATGACGTGCGCAAGTTGGAGCTGTTGGAGTATGCCCATGTCATAATAAATAATTATACGGCTGGACACATGTGAACCTATGGGGTCACACACATATACACTGAGGTACCATTTTATATATCGTGTTTATTGTATTTACGGTATATAAATAACCCACGTAACTCGGGATCACTATTGGGCTTCTAATAACTAAGTAAAGTACTTATTCTATTGGACTTGAAAAATAAATGGGAGGCCCATTTGAAGCCCATAAGGGGCCGGCCATATGAGGGTATAGAGAAGGGGATAAGATCAAGTTTTTTGTTATAAATATAAGGGATATCTTCTCATTAAATGAATTAACAATTTACCAAAAACTCTCTCCCCTTATTTCTCTCTCAATATACATGGCTCAAAACTAATTCCCATCTAGGGTTTATAGTTTTCTTGATCCAAGACTTTGAATCTTGTTTATTCAAAGTGTGTTACAAGGTTACGGGGTTAAGACTAGCATCTAATTGGTATACAAGGAAGTGTAGTGTGGATTAACCATAGAGGTGATCTCCATTGATCACTTGGTTTCATTGGGTGGTCGTGTATTAAAGTGAAGGTCACCATTCGTTTCTACCGATCACGCCACAAAGGTACATAATCGTTGTTATTTATTTGATTGATCATATGACTCTATGGATCCGTTGATAGGTGCAAGTTCCGCTGCGTTTATATTTTTTTATATGATATTCATTTAATTCAGCTCCTATATTCTTGATTATAAGCATAAGTAGAAAACTAAGCAGTCCCAAACACCCTTTAAAGTAAGTCTACAATAAGTTATTGTTGTTGTCTAACCTTATCTCCATTTGTTTTCAGAGGTAATTTTCTCGTATTTTGCACATATGGAAATACACATTGGTTTATCACTTATGATCTAGATGTAAAAATCAAGAAAAAAACCCTTGCTCGTGTTTACTGATTGCTAAAAGTACATCAATTATTGTGGCAAATGACCACCATTGATTACATTATGAATATAATGTATATCTAAAAATATTCAAACATTTGAATTAGTTTGCTTTACAATCAGTTTCTGCATCCAAACGTGACATGCTACCTCTTAATGTTAAATACAGTTTCTTAGATTCAGTCTACAAGAATTCAGCAAAAACAAAAACAAATAACACGTTAAGCTTTTAATGTTAGAGGTGGGTAATCACTATAAAGTAATAGCTTATGTAATATTGGTTTTCTTTTAATCTTATGATACACTACTTCAAATATTCAAAGGCATACCAAAGTATGTGAAAATAGAAGTTAATGCAAGGGACGGGTTACAAAATGAAAAGAATATGGTGCCGACATGTCGACATCTGTGAAGACAGAACTTTTTCATAGGCTTCACGTCAAAAGGAGAACTAATTATGTGAAGACAGAACTAATACAATACCGACATAATGACATCCGTTGATGAGGCCAAAAGTTTTGTTTTGCCCAAATGGGTACCTCAGGTATCTGATGTAACATTTATGAACGTATATTCTTACGTTTTGTTTTTGTTTATTTCTGATTAGTAATTTTGATAAAGCTGGTTGATGCAAGAGATGTTATTGGATTAGTTAAAAACTTGGATACTGCAAGATTGCATGTGTTGGTACCTAATTTGAAGATGTGCCACCTTACTTCTTAAAAAATGAAAATAGTTAATTACTTATACATATATGAAGATTCTAATTTTCGCCTTGGTTTCAACTTAGGGTTTTGAAGCTGCTGTTGCAGCTGGAGCAAAGGAAATAACTGTTTTTGGATCATGCGACTGGAGCAAAGAAAATATATGTTAAAGCAACACAAAAACAATCCATTCATCTTCACCTTGTTCCCTCAATAATGATTAAAGAAAAATACCATTTATTTACTTGTTTAATAAACCAATTTTTTTTATTTATTCACGAAAATACCATTAGTAAGTAAGTAAAAGATTAGAAAAAACAAAACAAAGACATTCTTAAATACAAGATACTGATAAAATATGTTGTTGTCACCATGATAAACCTTTGATTCTAATTCCAATCAGCACTAACCTAGAATAGTGAGAGGTCAATCACATCATTTTGGTTGATAATTTTCTTGCATTTACGACATGCAATGCACCCTGTCATTCTTTTTCTTGAAAGACATTGATTATTGCACAACTACAACACATAAATTGCATCGGTATATTATATATATTATCAATACAAATGTTACGTTTAAAAACTAATTCAGTATTGCATCTACTTAAAATCAAAATCAAGCTAAAACTATATGGTTCATGCTTTAGAAAGATCAAATAGTTCATTTATATTTCGTGAATAATATTTGTTGATTGACTCGTCATGAGTTGAAAATTTGAAAGTAGTAGATACTCAAGAAATCATATGTCGAATTTCTCTTTCCTAGCCTTATTTATCAACCATAATAAAAAAACAATTTGTGACACATGATACGATATTGTAATGATATACACTCAAATCCGTTATTATCATCTCCAAATTAGATCAAATGCCGTTTATTAAAGAAATATATATTAAACATATACCTTTCTTATCAGAATTATACCATCAAGTACATGAAAACCTGCATAATTAAACAACAACACAACAACAACAGTAATTTATAAATTAAATTTGTTACATACAAAGTAATTCAACAAGGTGATTTCTCTAGAGTAGTTCTGACTAGAAAGTTGCGTAATGAAATCCTTAGAACAGCAAAACTAATTACACCAAGATCAATGAAATCAAAATAAAATCATATTAATTATTAAAAAAATCAAAATAGCAATACTATGTGATTTAATTTAAATCGAAACCCTAAAAATTTGGGTATATGTGATAATTACCTACTTTGACGGTGTGGACATCATAGAATATTGGCAGATTCATAGAGCGAAAGTGGAGATCCGTAGTGTTTTTGGATCGATTGAACCTTTTATCTGATTTTGAATTGGTGATATGAAAGTGGTGATATGAATTTGTGAATGAGTTATGGAAACTATATAAAATTAATTCTAATCCAAACTGATTTATGTTTTGAAATAATTGGAATGGTTTTAAGAATGTTTTTATGACATTCAATGCATCTTGTTGGAGAAGATTGAAACTGAAGAAGAAGATTAAAGGTTTTATTATAACCGAATTCATTTGAATAAAAAAAAAAGGTGCATTGAGTTATTGTACATAAGTGTCTAAATAAGGAATTTCACATCACTCAATTAATTGTGTTTTAATTGCTCGTGCTTTATTGGGTTGTAAAAAAACCTTGTTTTATTATAGAGTATATATAGATAGATATAGATATAGAAGATATAGATATACTTCGGATCAAATTGTAAAAACAGTCTTTGTTCGGTTTATTCAGTTTGGTTAGATCGGTTAAAATTTTCTTTTGAGTTAAACCAAAAACCGAACCAAATCAAATTCAAATTGGATTAAATCAAACCAAAAACCGAATATTTCATTCGGTTCGGTTCGGTTTTGGTTTTTGGTTCCCGTGAGTGGTTCCCGACTTGTGAACACCCCTAAATGGAAAGGATGCCATCTACCTCAAAATAGTGTACGACACAATCTATACGAGAAACTTAATGTTTTCATTAGCTAATCTGGTTAAAAACAAAGATGTATCTACATCAGATACATCCTTAATGTGTACTTTTAGTTACTTTTCAATTCCGTCATTTTAAGATTTTTCCAACTTGATCATGACACATAAGTGATGGTTTTGGGTAATAAGTCTAATCCTTTTGGGCTCAACTTGTTTGTTAGTAGATGGATTTTTGGGCTTTTCTGATAGCATGGATTAATCATTAATGGGCTTTTAAACTAGGGGTGTTGATCGGTTCGGTTATCGGGTTATTCGGTTTGTTCGGTTCGGTTAGTTCGATTAAAAGTTTTTTTAAGGTTAACCCATATACTGACCCAAACCGGAATTCAATTCGAGGTTTTTCGTTCTTTCGGTTGAATCTAGATCGTTCGGTTTTCAGGTTTACCCGAATTACACAATTTATTAAAAAAATATATATATACAAATATATTTAGCCAAAAAAATTATTTCAAACATAAAATGTGTTTTTCAATATTAGGTTAAAATTTTATTGATCTTTATATATATATATATAATAATATATATATATATATATTATATAGATATATATATATATATATATATATATACATAATAATTTTTTTTATATATAAAATTATTAATTGATCATTTTATACTAGTAAATAAAATACAAAATATATATAT
>BQNB010042684.1:22500-45971 GCA_026074375.1 Tanacetum coccineum
TCTTTAAGGTTTTGATACTTAACTGCAGGTTTAAGTAATTTACCTCAAGATTGGAAAACCTTTTAACTAACTCATAATGATTATCATTTTGAATCTTATCACATAAATTAGAAAGCTCAGCTTCAAGTTCCAGACAACGTGCCTCAACAATCGTGTGAGCATCATGCATTTCAGTAAATCTAGAAACATTAAGCTCAGAATTCGTTGCAACATAAAATACTTCTTCGGACAAGCAATCGGCAATAAAGTTATCATGTGCAATAAGAAGGTTTTTCCTTTCAATCTCATCATGTTTCTTGTCAACAACATTTTGGTCAACCTCAGCTTCCAATTCTTCAAAAACATCTTTCATTTCTTTAATTTCTTTAGTTAGAGCCTTTTGAATGCCCTCAAAATGTTCTTTAAGTGTTTTGAAGAATGGAATGACCTCTGTGAGATAACATTCCTTGGTTTGTTCAAAACCCCTTTCCCTTTCAGTGAGCCCAGTTGGTGTAATTCTCTTTTTACAGGTTTTTTCAAATTCCGAAAAGAGTTGTATGAGTGTAAAAATATTAATTTTCACTTGACTCTTTGTTGGAAGCACCCTAGGGACAAGCGTTGCAGGTGTATTTGGCGGGTACACCGTCAATGCTTTGATAGGTCTTGAGGCTGTGGTCTGCTCTTTGAGAGCTTCTGCTTTCATCTTGATGAGATCTTGAGACCAAAATATTTGCTCGGGGGTCAATTGCTTCTGTGGTGTGAAGGTCGCTAAATAATTCTCTTTCGAGTAATCAGGTGGTGCAATCTTAACCTTATTAGTCACACACTCAGGGTCTTTCATTTTGTCATTCATTTTCCTCCTAGTGATTTCAGCTATCTCTAGGGTATCCTCTGTGTTGTGCACTATAGCCGGAACATGATTGTTTTTGATAATTTCATAACCATTATATAGAGCAGGCTGAACTTGCTTTGCACGGGTGAGGCATAAAGGGTTCTTGTAGCCAATAGCTACCTTATTCTGTTCATTATAATAGGGCTTTGGTTTACACAACATGTGAACTGTTTGAAGAGACTGGTCTTGTTTGTATAATTTATCCTCGACCTTTTCTTTTAAAGCTTTCATGTCCAAAAATTCTTCAAGGTATTTGTTTTCTTTCTGTTTAAAATCCTTTTTCAAAGACGTAACTTCTTCTACCATTGACTTGTTATGGTTGATGGTAGAAGCAAGTTGCATTTTTACAGAATGAAGTTCCTTTTTCAGAGTTTCTTCCTTAATATTACGGTCAGTGATAACTATTCTTAATTGTTCATCAATCTTTTGTTCTCTTTCCGTTAATTCAAACCTGGCCCGTCTTTCATACAGTTCAACTTGTTCCTTATATGTTGCAAGTTCAGCAGTTAATGAATTGTCGACTATTGTGTTCTGTGTTGTGACTGAGACAGGTTGGGCATGCGTTTCATGCATATCATTAAATATCATCATGTATGCATCATTTGGAACAGAAGATACATTACTTTGTACAACTGACACTGCGTTGTCCTTTACATATTGTTCATACGGAATCATATTACTATCACTCGTATAATTAGCATGTTAGTCAACAATGTAGTTTGGTTATACATCGTCATGCTTCTCGTGTTCTTCATGATGATCACAAACAGCATCCTGATAGTGATCATGGTGGTGCACCTCAGATAGAATGTCCGAATCATAAGACGGATCGGCTTCATCATAAACAAGATATACGGATGATAGATTAGTCATGAACATAGTCTGTACGGTGGGAGCCTCATCAACATCAGAATCAAAAGCATCACAGTCATCAGCTTGAAACACATTGTCCACATTGAGTGCTAAATCCTGAACAGGTTGCTCATCCACATCTTCATCAATAGTGTTGTCTTGTCCACCTACAATAAACAATAACTGCTCTTCATCTAATGCCACCCCATTCTCCTAAGCTTGCATCAGCAACATCTTGTCTTTGAAGTATTCAGAGTTCTGTGGACGCTTGGGTTGAGTGCAGTTCCGTGCTATGTGGCCTATACCGTTGCAGTTGTAGCACTTAATATGCCTTGCTTGACCTGGATTAGCATTCCCAACTCTGTTCTGTGCTCCCCCATAACCAGCTGCACCTCTACCCCGTGCATTGTTCCCCTGACCTTTATTCTGTCTACCCTAAATATTCGGAACCACAACTCTCCCGTCATGAACTGTAGCTTGGTTCCTTGTATTTGATGAAGTTTTGAGTTGATTGTTTGTTTGAGGTATGTATGTTTTGTATGATTGGGTGAGTAAGACAAGTGTGTTGGTTAAATTCTCAATTAAGTTGTCTGTTGGAGAGATTCCCGAATCAAGTTGAGTGTTGTCAGCATGGTGGAGTTGTAGATGATTGTGAATAGTGCTGCTGGTGTGAGACATTTGACATCAAATCAAGTGGATCCACATTGTGTTGAGTGAATCAATCCAGCATCATTTTGTTCTCATTGGCATATGCCTCGTGTTGCTTCAGATAAGCATACAACTGATCATAGTTGGAGTCCCTCGATCCTCTGTTCAGTTTCACTGCTGTTACAAATCTACCCCATTCAAGCAACATGTTGTTCACAAACTTGGAGTTCAACTGCATTCTGGACTCCGCATGTCATTGATGAGTTTGGCAAACCGGACATAGTAGTCGTGAATGGTTTCTCCCTTGTTTTGACGGAAGTGTTCAAAGTCATCATACAGTTGTGATTCACGGTCCTCTTTTGTTAATTCTGAACCTTCCAAAGGCATCTTCATATTGTCTCATATGTCCTTTGCATCGGTGTAATGATTGATAAGAGAGTAGATATCTTTTGGGTGCCCTTGAAGTAGGATGTTCGTTGCCCGAATGTCAGCATTGTACCTTTCCTTATCTTCAAGTGACAAGTCAGAATAGACTCGTGGTCGTTCCGGACCTAGATGTGGGGCACCTTCAGTCCCTTCAGTTAGTGTTACCCGAAATGTCCCCATCTGAAATGGTCCTTCATCAATTGACTTCAAAATGTTCACACCATTCTCTTTACCCCGACAATACAGTCGAATACGTTATTGCCATGATGCAAAGTCAGTCCTATCAAGCAAGGTTGTCAGGATCGGGATCTTACTCAGGATCGTTTTCGGCTTTGCAAGATCGTAATCGTAGGATCGGATCGGGATCGTAAGATCCTATGAAAACATATATATTTTTGTATAAGGTTATTTTTTATATTTCTATATGTTTTTATATAATATTTTATATGATGAGCATTTACATATATCCCCAAAACACTTCAATATTTACATTTTTTATCTAAACATTCTTTAATAGCATTTTACATCATGCATTGATAACTTGTGTTTTAGAGAAATATTTAATTTTTTAAATATTATTGGGTATATATGAAATTCCCCCTTATATGATAAACGAATCTAAATGAATGATAAAAAAAAGTTATATGTTTAAGTACCATGGTAATAGAACATTAGATATATTGTAATATATACTTGCACAAAGTTCATTCATGTTTCAATCGATAAATGAATGATATGGATAAAAAAAGATACTACATACGTGCACCTACTTCATGTTTCAATCGTTAAATGATTATGGATAGAAAAAAATATGAAATCGTCTTGATGAAAATTTATAAATCTTAGCCTAAATTACTAAAAGTCTAAAATAAGATCATTCTACGATCCTACACGATCCGATCCTACGATCCTATCTACGATCCTACGATCCTACTTGAATTGCGATCTTGATACGATCCTGATTGTTTTTTTTTGTGTGGGATCGTACGATCCTACATTTAGGATCGCGATTTTGACAACTTTTCTATCAAGCATAGGTGGTCGGGTATCTGAACCGGCACATTGGATGTCTTCCGAAAGATTAGCCATCTTAATTGATTATGAAATGATTAAGTTGATCGAACAATGATTAGTGATTGTATGTTAAAAGTGGTGATTGATTGTGTGAAATGGTGAATTGTTGTAAAGGTTTGTTAGGATTACACGTTGAAGAATTTAGTTTAAAAATCCAAAAAGTCAATAACTCGCTGGAGGTAACTCACTGGCAAGAAATTAAATCGACAGAGTTCCTGTTCACAAGTCGCTAGAAAAAGATCTTCAAAAACCTATAACTCGTTATGCTTAACTCGTTGGAAGAGAGTAGACAACTCGCTGGCAAGAAATTAAATTGACAGAGTTCCTGTTCACAAGTCGCTAGAAAAAGATCTTCAAAAACCTGTAACTCGCTAGTATCTAACTCGCTACCTGTAACTCGCTACCTGCACAAAACGACAACTCGCTGACACAGTGTACGATTCTGACAACTCGCCAGTACAGTGATCTAACTCGCTAGGAAGATCAACGAACAGTAGCCTAACTCGCTAGAATGAAAAAATTGGTTTTTCACCTAAAAACACCTAAAAATCACCCTTTTGAACGTTTTTGCCTGGTTTCTTTTGCACAACTTGGTACTAGAAGGCTATAGCAACTATAAAAACATGAACTTTAACATCACAAACGTCGAGATCAAAGAAAACCAAGAACAAGACTATAAACCTTCAAAAACCAAACTTTTGATCTAAACTAACCAAGAAAACGCACACACAATCTAGCTAATCATCCCATGTGCTCTGATACCAATTGTTAAATATAAAAGAATCGTAGATCCGGTGGTCTTGGTGAATCAAACCATAAGATAGTCATCTTTAGAGAGAGAGAGTAGAGGGAGAAACAAATATGTGTAAAATATATGGAAGTGAAAATGTTACAAGAGTCTCACCCCTCCATGGAAGCAATAAAGGGGTATATATACCACCATCTAATACATAAGTTTACTAAGTTGACCACTTTAGTCCCTACGTATGGTGGTATGTTAAACTATGGTAATTCCGTAATGTCGTCACATAAAACGAAATCCTAACAGAAACCTTCGATAAATCGTAGGTAGTAACCGGCCAAACCTAAAAATTGACGAATCTCGGTTGGTGTTTTGGGTGACGCCTAATCCTTGATTAACTCAATCTTAGCGGAATCAACGTGAATGTCTTCACTATCAATCACGTGACTAAGAAATTGTACCTTCGACAGCCAAAACTCACACTTTGAAAACTTGGCATACAATTCTTCCTCCTTTAATAACGTCAAAATCAACTTAAGGTGTCCTTCATACTCCTTTCTGATCTTGGAGTAAATCAAAATATCATCGATGAATACGACCACGAATCTATCCTGATATGGTTTGCACACCCGATTCATCAAATCCATGAATATTGTCGGTGCGTTAGTCAAGCCAAACGGCATTACCTGGAACTCGCAGTAACCATAGTGAGTCCTAAATGTTGTTTTTGGTATGTCTTTCTCACGAACTCTGAGTTGATGATAACCATATCTCAGGTCGATCTTAAAGTAGACTCTTGACCCTTGGAGTTGATCGAACAAGTCATCGATCCTCGGAAGTGGGTATCGGTTCTTCACAGTAAGTTTGTTTAGTTCACGGTAGTCGATACATATCCGAAAAGAACCATCTTTCTTCTTGACAAACAAAACCGATGCTCCCTAAGGTGAGGAACTGGGTCTTATAAATCCTCTGTCAGAAAGTTCTTGCAACTAAGTGGACAACTCTTGCATTTCGGCTGGTGCTAATCGATACGGGGCTCGTGCCACAGGTGCAGCACCAGGGACTAAGTCGATTTAAAATTCAACTTGTCGAGCTGGTGGCAGTCCAGGCAAGTCTTCTGGAAAGACTTCCAGAAATTCCCGTACGATTGGCACGTCCTCAAGTCGCTTTTCCTCTGACTTATCCTCAGCCTTCTGCAAAATTGAAGTAATGATTCCTGTAAACCCGTATTTGCTACTTCTTCCACTTAAGAGAATATACAAAAAATAAGAGATACTCGGGTTGGGAGTGTGCGTTCCCATGGGTCTTTTGGTTCACAACTGAAACCGGAGAATCGATATGCTTTTCAAAGCTGTAGAAGTTGGTCAAAGTATTCGGCATCGTGTAGACCCATGTTTGCTTGTATTAGAGTGCCCTGAGAAAGGATTGAAAATTAGTGTATGCATTAATAGCCAGTGTTTATTGAACATGACAATTTGCTAATGAATGTACCTGTCGGCCAATAAGTATTTAACAGTAATTTTGTTGTTGTTCTTGTTTTAGTGTTTTTAAAGGTCCACTTGCGATAGATGATAGCTTCTATTGTCTTGATTAAAATTAGTGTGCTTAGGTCTGATATGTTCGTAATTTTTCAGTTTCTATCATATATTATTTTCCCTTTTTCCTTTCTGTACAACTTTGAGCACTGCTACTAGGTTCCATGGTGTCTGCAAAAATAACTATGTTAAAGTTAATGAGTTAAGAGTATGGGGATATGCATATAGTATGGGTACAAACATACAGTTATAAAAGTAACACGTAGAACGAAAGATTTAACTATTTGGGTTCTCCCAAATCCGTGGTTCAACGTAATAGGACATAGTTCAGTTAAGAGAAGGGGGCTATGCATATGGTACGGGTTCAAACATACAGGTATAAAAGTAAGACGTAGAACGATAGATCTAACTATCTTCATTCTCTCTTTAATTTCTATTCAGTTCGTAAATAGGACATAGATCAGTAAGAGTATGGATTATGCACACCGAATGGGTCCTAAACATACAGTTATGTAAGACCTAGAGACAAAAGATCTAGCTATCGGGATTCTTCCAAATCCTTGTTTCAATGTAATAGGACATTGTTTCATCAAAGACATAGTTAGTAAGGTAAATTATAAATGAACTACAACTATAACATATTTCACAGCAACCTGTTGGTGTTTAATTCTTGAAAGAAAATCCTTAGAGTACAATGTTTTTGTATCTGTATGTAGTGTGGTTCGGCGTGGACTTGATAAGAATCTTTAGCCCATGTGGATTAGTTTTGCCCTTGGACGATATCTGACATAACACAATTGACTAGTGGCATATATTGGTTCGGGGAGTAGATTAGCCAAATTTTTTTAACGATTAACCTTGCTTTTGTTTTATCGTCATCGCGTAACATAAGACTTTAAACGAGGGAATTTTTGTTTCTTTTGCAGAATGGTATTTTTAATGTCTTTCATTGTGATCGCGATACTGGAATACAGGGGCGGCTCAACCTTCGTGGAGGCCTAAAGCGAAACTTTAAAATGAGGCCATTTTTATGAAGTTATTTTCCGAAAAAACTGTTTATATAAAGTTTACCTTTCTAGCTCTTTTTATACGAAATCTTTGATTAATTTTTTAAAATCAATATCGTATAATATTTCATTTTCAGCCGATAAATGAGCCAATCTATTTAATATTTCTTGTGACATATTATCATACTTACATAATTTCTTTAATTAACTAAGTTTTGAAAGAAAAAAAAATCTGCCGACTAAGAAACTGTCATAGTGAACGTTAACAATATTCTATATGCAATATAAGCATTAGGGACAAAATATAAAATTTTAATATAGTTAAATGTGTATCATCGTGTGGTCGTTTTTTAAAATGTATAATCACTCAAAAAACACATATTTCGAAAATAAAATATTAAATCATTAATATCGAACAATTGTTGCTTATAGAACTTTCAAGGTTAAGAAAACTAACTTTTAACTTATTATCATCAAGTGACTTTAAATCCCAACAATCAACAATAACGAAAAATAAACCCTAGAAAAGGTTTAATCCATACGGCACAAAGAACCAACAAGAAAGGTTTAAGAAGAACTCAATCAATCAAGAATTGACTTAAGCTTTTATTAGCCCGCACCATCTTACTCACAGTAATCAACAAGGAAGTAGAATTAGTAAAGAATCAAAATGGCCAAACCCAGAAGATGCGATTTAAAATATGGAACCCTAACTCGAATTTAAAACCAAAACATGCAAAAACTCTAAGAACACAGTGATTATGAATAAGTAACAATCAAATGCGAGTGTAATTGAATCTTATTAACAGAATCAACGGTTCATAGAATTAGAGAACGACATAGGAAAAAAGTCGATTACGTTTTGCTTTTATTTTTTCCTGTTGCCTAAAATCGCCCCACAGGGATAAAGAAAGAAACCTATGTTTACAAACCGGTAGTTCCCAATTTTTATCGGCTATTTGGGGCCTTTCATAATCGGATTTCTATAGATGACGACCTAAAAAACATGACGGTGACTATATATATACAATGTCTATGAAAATCGGGGGCCTTAAAAATTTGGGGGCCTAAAGCCCTAGCTTTACTTGCCTTACCCTCGAGCCACCCCGGGTGGAATATATTCTTTTTGAGAGATTCTTGTTCTTGTAATTATTTGCGCTTCAATTACTTTCGAAAGCAGTTGCCTAACAATCATACGTGTTCCGTTGCAAAGCCCGCCGAAGATGTTAATGTTCCTAAGTAACATTATTGGTGTGCCTATCTTTAGTTCTAGTTCATGTGGGGGGATGCTGGCAAAGTTCAGCCCGGTTCAGGTAGTGGGTCATTGGATACAATAGTTCTCCTTCACCGCCATCGTGTTCCATATGGCCATGACTTCGTCACTGCTTATATGTTTGGTAGTACGTACAGGAAGCATGCTCATCACGTTTGCGTTGATTACATCTGCGGTATCGTTTTTAGGGCAAACAATTGTTTTTCTTGTAAGTCTTTGGCCCTTGGGTATAAAAGTGTTTAGTCATCATATATAAAGTGTATCAGTTTTGTCAACCCAGTTTCGTCATCTGGTATTCGGTACTTTCCAGGAATCTCAATCCAAGATACAATATCTGGGTCCGATTCATCAGGTACACCGACTGTTCCGTCTCCCACGTTTAATAGCCAGTTTGCGAATGTTGACACTTCTTCTTTTTCTGCGTTTGTTAAGTCTCCCTAAGTCAATCACATATTTTCTGTGAGGACGAATAGCATAAAAGAGCGCTAGAGGTAAGATTCGGCGATGGATGAGCTTATAATTTCGCTATGAGATGCACCTTTCTTCATAGGAAGAGTTTGTCTGAAATCACCCCCTAGCATAACGGTTTTACCACCAAACAGCTTGTTGGGAGTGTCGAGGATGTCTCTTAGAGTTCTGTCGAGTGTTCCAAAACATCTCTGATCGTTCATTAAAGACTCATCCCATAAAATTAGGTTTGTTTCCTTTAACAATGTCGCGAGTTGTGTATTCTTCTTCACTAAGCACACAGAGGAGTCATTTAGTTCTAGTGGTAACTTGAAGCGTGAATGGGCTGTATGGCCAGATGGTAGTAATAGTGATGCAATTCCAGAGGATGCAACAAAGAGTACTATTTTTTCCTTCGGAACGCAAGGCATAAACTATTGTTTTCCATAGCAATATTTTTCCCGTACCACCGTGTTCGTAGAAAAAAAAATTAGTTCCTGTGTGTTTGCTGTAATAGCGTGTATGATAAGGTTGAATATGTACCGTAGACAATTGTTTAGTTTCCCTACCAACTTGTCCCTTTCTTTCGCTAGTAGTTCACGATTATAGCTTTTTTCCTCCATCAGTAGCCTGTTCTGGAGAACCGCCATTAAATCTTCTGGTGGTAACGGTATTCCGAAATCGCTGAGTGACTATGAACAATGGTTTAAGCACCCTTCAACTTCGTAGAGCGTATAGTTCTCGAGTTCTGAAGAATGTATCTAAAGATTGGGAATACCTAATGAAATGGAAGCAACATATGGTATATCGCTTGACATAAACTTCCACGTATACTTGACAATGTATAAGCATGTGTGCGAAAAGGATTCGTAACTCCGTGGGTGTAGCTGTTAGGGATGCCTCTTCTATAGTGGTTTCCCATTCTTTATCATCCCCTAGCAATCCCATGGCTGCACGATAGGTTGGATATACGACATTATTTATAGTACGTATTTCCCGAAAACTTCTACATCCCTTCTTGTGAGAAAACAACATCCTATGATATAAAAAATCACCAGCATCTGGATGAACGCAAGACATTTTGCCATTTCAGGACTTGTTTCTCTGGCGACGTCGTTGCCAGTATTTATTTGTTTTGTGCCATACAAACTCTGAAGGAAAATCCAGATACGTTAAGCGCCTTCCATCTGTGTAATGTTCATTGTAGTCTAACCACTCTGTCAGAGTAGTTTTTTTTTGTGAGGGTTGTCCGCCACAACATATTTTGTAGATGGGCTATTAGAACCTGAACAGCAGGTTCTCGGCTGTGTATATCGAATTCAAAGAGTCTCCAGCAGGCTTCATGAGGCCTAACATATCTTGCGTCTAAGTAGTTTTTTTATTTCGTCGACTACCACTTGTGGTTGGCTGACTGTCGTCGATGGGCCTGCATTATTGCGTGAAACACCTGCATCTATTCCATCAGTGCCCTTTGAGATGTATTTGAATAACTATTTTATAAGCATTGACCATCCGCAGTACTCAACATTGATATGTGCATAGAACCTTTTGCACAGCTGCTTGTTGTAGGGAACAACAAAACCGTTGTCTAGTTCAACGTTTTGTTTCGTTGTTGTAATTCTTGTGTCCCTTCGTCAATAATGAACAAAGCCGACGTTGTCGATGTAAGTACGGTTGAAAATTTCCTTCGGGAAGTGTTTTGTGCATCTGGGGATGTTTTTCATACATGGAGCAGTAGGTAAGACCACTCCGCAAGGACCATGTATCATAAACTCTGAAACAACTCCATAAGACACTCGGGATTAGTTTTCTTGGACGTGAGTTCTTTGAAATGTACTTGTCAATGTCTTCATGATTTTGTATGCATGAACTTTTATCTATCCATATTAAGGTGTGACAGTGAGGGAGTCCTCGTTTCTGAAACTCGGCTGTATAAACAACTGCAATAATGAATGTATGAATAAATAGATGGATAACAATGTGTGGTGATTATTTAACATCTAGTAAGGTAAAAACGCAATAAATTACCTGCTATAATTTTTTCGAATGGTTTAACATCCCGTAAATACTTCATAAATTCATGAATCTTCATCTCGAACACACGATCTACTATGTCTGCTTTGTCGGTGGTAGTCAATCTTTGGAAATCTTTATGTATTCAGTGATCTCTGGACATTTGACATTACATGTACAAGTTATGAAGTATGATGGGTTCCCATGTACGTGGAAAATGGTGAGGGCAACTAGATAGTGAGCATACATGTAACGCGGATTGCCTGTGAAGGACTGTGGCAATATGAGCCTGCCATCACTGTCGGAGCCGTTGATATCTCCTCGTGTAATGGCATCATAAATACCGGACAAATACTCGTTCCTGATGTTATTTTGATGCTCACGTATGAAACCAATCCTGTTTTGTTTGACAACACAAAAAGCGGTAACTACATACTGCTGGAAAAGCCTTCCCGTCTTTGACAAATAATTAAATGAGTTGATCCGGTCATGGAGAATGTATGAATAATAGGCCTTCATTGTCAGACGCCTATCTTCATTGGAAGATGCTCCAGGAACACAAACCATTTTCATTTCCTTTGAGTACCCATCTTCGCCATAGACAAAGAGGAGTGGAAATTGCAGCGACATGTAAGAAGGATGAAGTTAATTCACACGTTGTGGTTGATTAGAACGTTGCTCAATAATGATATCGTAATCCATTTCTGTCTCTGGACCGGGTTCGTACACAATAGCTCCCAACATGTCCCTTGTTGGCAGTTCATACTCGCGAGCACCGACAACACTGTATAACCTATTTAAAACGAAGAAACTTTCTCTGACTATCAGAATCGTTCACGATGCATTCTAAATAATGAACCAACTATTTATGGTTGTCCAGCAATTCAATCAAGCCTTCAACAATATCCCTACGAAGCACACTATTATCACCCTAAAAATGGCACATATGGTTATCTACTTCGTTATCTGTATCATAGATGTACAGTTGCAAGAACCTAAGCGGAGCCCATGTTGGGTTTTTACATCTATTTAACCATTAAATATATCACGAGTACGCAGCGGAAAAGATAAAACACGTATAGAATTATGTAATTAACAAAGGGATAAAGAATGCATACCTTTTAGCAATTAACGAATAAACCGTCTTGAATATACCTCTGTGTGTATAATATAAATACCACGCGAAAACCACCCAAGATCTAAAGTAAGATCTCTCTACTTCAACACACACAATACGTTCTTAGCAAACAATTAAGTATGCTAGTACTAGTAGTGATAAAGCCACCAAACGCCTTCGACTCTTGAATCAATCAACACGAAAAACCCTTTAAGGGTTGTTTGGGTTCGATCGCAAAAACCAAAACCCTAGGGGTGTTTGGTTCGATCGCACGACACAAGGGAGGGAGAAGAAGAGAATTTAGGGATTTAGTTTTTCAAGTTATGAGAAAACTAAACACCCTAATCCTCCTTATATAGCCAAGATAACTTGGCTTGCAAGTTTATTAATTCCACCTCCTCATGAGATTAGGAAATTATTGGCTAAGGGAAAAAAGAAATAATTCCCATAATTTCTTTTTTCTCCATAATTGCATATTAGTCCTTCCTTTTAACTATTAATGACTAATATAACTCCCGCTAAATACTTGTTAACATTTAACGATCGTTTAAGCTTTATCACTTAGATATATTACATTTAATATATTTATTATTAATTGTTTTATGTATGAACACATGCGTCCCCGTAGGCTCGAATAAACTTTCCCGGACATATATTATTTTACGTGGACATAATCCAACAGCTCCCACTTGGACATGTACCAAATAATATAATAACATTGGTAAGCGTCTAGCAACACGCCAATGCTCCCAGAAATATCCGAGTGTGGTTTCATAAAGTCACGGATAAATGATTTATGTATTTACAATCCCTTTGTTTCCGATACCGTGTTAAAAATGGATATGGATCAAAGTCATTCCATTATTTAACGATTCTGTTTCTCGTATATGTAATTAATAAAGATTACCAAAAGTCATTGAGACACTTCTACATAAGCTTTTGGGTGCGACCACACATACATCTGATTAATCTTACGAGGGGCCTAGTGGCATCATACTTCAACTATTAAAGAAACAAATTCTATATTGACTACAAGTGTCAAGTCATATGCTTCACAATCACTTCTAAAAATAGTCCTTATTAGCTACCTTATTCAGGATAACTTAAACAACATCAAGAAGGATTATACACACATGCAAGACCTACTTGCATCTACTTGCATCTCAAGTCTAAGGATTTTGTAAATAAAATCACTTACAAGATTCACTTGATGACGTCGATCCATAAAGTGATACTCTTGTTGAGGGAAAATCCAATGTTCATCTTATGAATATCATGTGAGTTTGGTGGACTTATCCTTAATATCACCAATCACTCAAAATTGTCTTAGTTTAACACTATTCCTATATTGTTAATCGACAACGGATTAATTTAGAATAATACATTTATTATTTATGGATTTAAACATGCAAATATATGACACAATTTATATTAAATATAACCCACATACCTCGTATCATTATCATTAATAAAATTGTCTATAACATCCCTTATCTAAATACTAAATAGATCAAATGCATGAAAATTCTAGTTGACAAATCATGCCTTAAGATACGACAATTGTACTTGTTGACAAAGCTAAGATTTCATAATTTCAACTAGATTTAATCTTTAGGAATTTTGAGAATACTTATTTTAAGAATTCAATAAGTAAAGTTCTTGAATATGTATGATGATTGTTTGTTCATATACATCCAAATATTTTGACATACTATTATCTCATAACATCAACTATTGATACAATCATCTTCTACAGCTTCCAAAACTATAAAGCATTCTTATTCTTTAATGTATAATGCAACTATGCTCTCAGTTGAGCACAACTAGTCCACATGGTCATCATCAAAAATGAAATCATACCATGACTAGTATTGAGTGTCATCTCAATTAGATTTAGCATCCGTGTACACAAACAACCCCATGCTTTTAAAATCTGTAAACAATGAATATTTTGTGAATAATGTTTGGCACCTCACGAACTCCAAGCTCATTGGTTTATTCTAATTTGCACAATAAATTGTTGCAATATGTATCCTTAGATTTTCATTACTCTGGACAAATCCATAATCTAAGAAGAATTCCAAATCCAAACATATTCTATTAAAATATTCAATTCAATGATTATCTAATAACTTTTGATTAAATACCAATGTTGTCAAATCATCTTGCATTCATGCATGATACAACTATTTCTCTACACAATATATTATACATAATGAATCTTTTAGTCTAACTTAAGATTTCATTCATGTTCTATCTTATCAAAAGATGTGTATTCATTGAGACTTTCTAATGGTATGTCATATTGTGTTATATTTATATACCGCATATGTTTATACCAATAAACATATTATTTCAAGGTTGTATGTTTTATTTTCTAAATCTTTCAGGTGAAGGAAACCTGAACATAATACTCCACTAGCTTTTAGAAATACTCAGGAGTTATCTTAATTATAATTAAATTCAAATCAAGTAAATGATTTAATTAATATGGGGGTATGTGGTGATGTGCTTGCAATAATCCAAACTTGTATACTTGGGCCGCTTGTTACACGGTTCATAAAGATGTATAATTGTGAGATGTGGGCATAAGAGCGGCTCGCGGGTGGTATTGGTATGCAGATATATATACGGGTGGACGGCGCCGGGATATTGTTTTGTGGGGGGTGTGGTGGGTTTGGGCTCTGTTCTGGTTGTGGGTTGGTAAGTGCGGGAGTTTGATAAGGAGAGAGGGGGAGAGAGAGGGATCGGGTCGATTCTTCACATAAGACTTCTCTAAGTGAGTCATACAACAGAGTGAGGGAATGTCTCATAGTTATTTTTACGGTTCATCTATCAATTACTGACAACGTATTGTGGATTAGTGATCAGACATTCAGTACTCAACTTGCTAATTATTATGAACGTCTCTACATGGCTTATCTCAGACTACATTTCTATCGCCCCACACCTTTATATACATTCTTAACAACATCAGAGCCTTTTGCATCAACAAGGAGTAAAGTGGTAACTATATATATGAAACTCACAATTCAATTGCTTGAGTATTTTAATACTTTCTGCATCATGCACGTTAAGTGACGAGACAATTTATGTGCAAGTATATTACAACTCAAAGGATTACTACCTTGAAATTATGCTATTATGGAGAACATTTAGTATGTTTGTTTGGTAATATCTCTATTTGTTTCTATCCTCATACACATCAACCTTTTATAAACACTTTGGTGTAGAGTGGAGTTGTGAGGGATTCTTGATGAATACTACGTTCGGAAGCAATAACAGGAGAGGAACTCTATGTTCAATACTATTTTATAAATTGTAACGCGAATCACACATCTAAACATGTGTAATATAGTATCATGATAATCGTAATGCTGAACAGTACTCATACTCAGTCTTGTTGGCATGGTGTGTATACGATAGCACATATCAATACACGTGTTTTTAGACAAGTGATGATACAGATGAGTAGTGATACATTTTGGGTTACTCTCATATATATACTACTCACACACAGTGCGGACGGGGGGACAGAGGGGTAGGGGGATGTGGTGGGGGGGAAGGGGTAGGGGGGGGGGGGTGGGGGAGATTGTAGAGATTGTGCTCCTCTCATATTTTTGTTATTATTTGATGAGGGATATAGTGGGGGTATCATAAAGGTGTAATTTGTATTTTTTTTTCTTTGGAAATATTTTATTTTTTATGTTATGTTATATTGGTATAAGGGGTAGATGGGAAGATTATTGGGTTGATTTATGTTATATGATGTTGGTGTGGGATTAAGTTGGAGGTGATTAGGTAAATTTTTTTGTATATTTATAATTTTGGGGGTTATGGTTTTTTAATAGTGTTGTTTTTGTTATATGTGGTAGTATGTTGGTTTATATTGTTGGGTATTTTTTTATATTTATGATTTTTAAATGGATAAAAAATATTGTGAGTTTTGTTAATTTTTTGAGTATCATTCTATAATTACTTAGCATGTAGAAGGACATTACCAAGATACACATTGATAAGCTCCTGAGTTTAGTTTGTTTTAATGTCAATCTTCACTAAGGACTTTTTAAACAAATTTAGGGAACTTCCAAATTTAAGACTTATAGGGATTATTACAATTCCAAAATCAATGATGATGTCTTATTTAACCTTCTAGTTTGGAGTCCCTCATTTGAGTATTATATAAGACATACTCATTTTATTAACCTTGACAGATTCGGAGGTAAAATATTGAAGTTATCAAAATCAAACAATTCCAAATAATTTGATTCAACACTCTAGACATACCATAAATGTATGGCATTCTTTGAGTAATTTAATTGTGAGACTTTATCACAATCTTTTAAATAACTTAATACTCTTTAGGTTACATACTTATCAATTGTGTCAAACCAAAATTGTAATATAATAGTAATTTAAAAAAAAACCTATTGGCATGCAATAATTTATAGCGCGGCTTTTACTAGTTCAAGAACTCTAAGTAAATATCTTTTCAAGGAGATCTAACAGTAACTATCTCATTATATTTGCCTTTTTGAAACAATTCAAGGACTTTTTGTTCCCTGGAGTCATAGCCAGAACAAATTAAAAAACTTAAACTTTAAGTTATAAGTTTGATAGGACTTTCAAGTTTATTAGATTTACAATAAACATAAACATATTTTAACTAAAGTAATTCTGAACGTCAACTCTTGGCTTCAGTAGTAATTTCAAGTTAATCAAGATTACTTCATTATTTGGGACATTCCAAGAGCATATAAACCTTTTACTTGAAGTAGTCTTTAAATCGAGATTACTTCATTATTTTTGGACATTCCAAGAAACACAATAAATATTTTAACTGAAGAGTCTTTATTTCATCATCATTGACATATGTCTAAAGAGGGGCAATAAGTCCCCTATTAGAATATTAGTTTTCTTAACCTTTCGGAAAAAGACAAACATTTTAGATCATAATTTGGTTCTTGTCATGTGTTGTACTTGCACCCAATAAAGAATTTATCTCCCACTTGTGCATGGCAAACAACTCATACATGTAGTCAAACAACACACGTTCATATTTTATATGTACAATATGATAGTGTCGCACAGATAAGTATCGTTTACAAGTAATAATAAGAACCATGTTGTTTAATAAGAAATAGTGCACGACTATCCTTAAAACCATGAGTGTCTATAGTTGGAAAATTATATATTATCTCAAGACAAGCGAGATATAATCTGGGTTACTACCAAGATAATAAACCTTGTAGCTCCCACTGAATTAGACAATATTACGTTAATGTCTTGTTCATAGAATAAGTCACAGATGCTAGTAACTGGAATTGGATAACATTGCAAAGGTGGTTTTATTTCCATAACCAGTGAAAACAAATAGTGATCTATTTATTTTCCAACTCTCTTTGAAATCTTGATTAGTAACAATTACTTGGATTTCAAAAGTTCTACTATGTAGATGAGGGACTATCAGCAACCTATTTAATTAACTTAAAATTTTGAGCAATGATTTTGTGGTGCAATTTCCTCCTTAATTTGGATTAAAGCAAACAACTAGATACATTATGCTAGTTTTGTATGCCTTTACCTCCCACTTTTTGCGGTAATATGGCATTTTCCTAATCAAAAACTCATAAAACATATTACATTAAGATGTTATCATTTGATAGCTTTAAGAACATATTCTCTAGTTATCTATATGTCTTATATGTTTCAAAGTATTCAGCACCGAATATGGGTGATGAAATCTATATGAAAATATAAGTTGTGCAGTCTACTTAACATTTAAGCTTGCTATGAGTTTGATTACATTAGGATAATTTCTACGTTCCTATTATAACTTTCCGGAGCAAGAAAGATTATAGGAATAGTTCACCTAGTTCCTTCAAGTAAAAGAGTCTGGAGCGCAGTTTGAGACTTCTTCAAGAAAGAAACAAACTACTGTTTACGGTTTTATCGTTGCATTAATACTTTTAATAGAATCGCAAAATTCAATTTTAGTATTTTCGATAAATTCCCAAACAGAAAATAAATACCCATGCTTATAAAATAAACAATTAATTTTCGATAAAGCTAGGATCCACCTTGACATAACCACCACCGCATCAGTTGATCTGCTAGTGATGATGGTAATTCAAAGGGTAATTAACGTTTAATAATTGCATCCAATACAACTCCTACACTATGGGACTCAGCTTTATGTGCATCACATGTGAACATTCAAACGTGAAAAAGTGAGCATGTTTATCCCATTATATGCCACGAGTTAAGGTCTCACCTATCTTAACTGATTAAATAATTTCCCAACAAAAACTTGTGATTTTGTTATAGAGCACTTAAACGTCTTCATTAATAAGTGTAATTATAACCACCTTGGGTGATATTACTAAACCAATGAAAGGTCCACTAATCAATGGAAGATACGTGCAAGTGTTTTTTTTCTAGATGGAATGACAAAAAGTCTTATTTTTTAAGGGTAAAAATTTTGACGAGTCAAAACCATGTACAAAGAGCATGCAACATCATTGTATAATTAATTTAAAAAAACTTTTCTCGATTAAGATTTTAATTTATAATTAAATTGTCCGATTCAACATGTTTTACTAAACTTAAAGGTATCTAAATTTATCACGGGGAAAATATTAAAGAATTGTATTAAAAAATCATTCAAACCCTAGAACCATTCCGCGACTTCCTACATAATAATACAAGGAAAGGAAACAACAACTAGTCCGTATTATAGGGTCATGGATAAATCAACCAAGACCGATCTTGTAAGAAGTCTCCACGAACCTTATCCAGTGCAACTATAATAGTACTGCCTATATGCAAATTAACGTCATTTAATAAAATTCTAAACGCTTAAAGATACAAAACACAATATAAAATTGAATTCTTGCTAGTCTCGGGCGTGAGTATGTTTAAAAAACCATGTAATGGTGATCATTTAATTTCCACATAAGACCTTGGGGGCACAAAATTTAGTTCATAATAAATCCAAATTGTCATAATAGTTTTTTAGTCCGGTTTTAATTTTTGTTTTTGAAAAACCTTTGTTTTTGAATGTACAATACATAACAATTTAATCAAAAGCAAACAAAAAACATAAAACAACTAAAAACATATATCTGATTAACCACATTAATCACATTACCACATCATAACCAAAATTTATGATAACCTAAAATCTAATGTTATTTTAAAATTAAAGACACATAACATAAAAACTGTCAAAACAATTTAAATTCACTTCAGGTCACGTCAGAGTATAGCTAGATTCTTCTTGAGCCTTAGCTCAAAACTATAAAGTTGTAGATCTAAGAGTCGTGGACCACCCACCAAAATTTCAGATTGTTTCGACATCGGATGAATATATTATGGTTTTTTTACTAACAGGTTGACCAGAACACTAATAAAAACGAAAAATTCAAATAATACACAATCAGATCCGATTTTTATCATCAATTAAGCATGTTTTAAAACTTATAACAAACTAATATACATCCAATATCAAATATCTCAGTCTCATTTCCATGTAAAACTTGCAAGATTCACCATGGATCTCATCAAATTAATTAATAAAACGAGAAGATTCATATTAACAATTAATACATACCGACTATTAACAATTAAACCACGACATCCATCAAATAAAAATTGCATACATCTTAGGGTTTTGTCTAATTAATTTATATTAACCCTAATTAGGGTTTTATGAACACAAGAACATCAATAAAAATTAAAGACAACATCAAAACCCTAGCAATTTTTTAAACGTATCTTGATAACAATTAGTAATTTATTATAGAATCTATATGGACCGCTACTTGACGCCACTGTTGAAATTAGTAGACATAAAGATCATATTAACTATTAATAATACGGGTACGCAGCGGAATAATAACACGTATGTTCTTCACATAGTCATATAAATTAACATAACAAGAAAGTAAAAGAACCGTGTATGTTTTAGCAATTCTTCAATCAAGAAAACAATAAAGATTAAAGTATGATCTCTCTACGGATTTGTACACAATACGTTCTTAGTAATAGAGTATGCCAGTACTAATAGTATTAAACAATCACCTTTGGAAAACCTTGAATCAAATCAACACAAGAAACAAAGTTTCTTGTTTCCTAGTCGTCGAACCAAAGTGGACGAACACCCCTTGTAAGGGTTCGGCTGATCGCACACCAAAAGAGAGGAGGGAAGAGAGATATAGGGATTTTAGGTTTCTTAGGATTTTTTTTAACTAATGAATTCCCTATCTCTTTATATAACCTCTCATTACTTGGTCAACAAGAAAAAGCCCACCTCCTTAGGTTTGGTATTCGGCCGATTAGAGCCAAAGGGAATGGGCAAAGCCCACTTTCCTTTTTCTTGATTTTCCTTTAAATCCTTATTATTGTTTAACATTTAATTAATTATATCCAAATATATTTAATTAACTATTACCAACGAATTACGTGTGCATCTCCATAGGCTCAAACCGAGACCGGACATATATTATTTATATGTACATTCCTTCGTATTAGAGATACATATATTAGGTAAAAAGATAGCTAAGAACTACATTAGTACATTTTTGTGTTGTTAGAGTGTGCGTGGCATCACACTTAAATCACATCAAGTATATGTTGTTAGCTAAGATGAACAAGAGTTCCGTTCCTACGTTGAGGTATTTAGCTATTCTACAATTGAGGTTTAATCGTTTGGTTATTTCCATTATATATAGTTTCGTTATCACTATTGTAAAAGTAGATGAACATAATACACACATATTGCACCCTTTATCTCTCTTTCTACCGTTTTAAGTTTCCCTATCCTCTATCTAAGTAGTTAAATTAGTTATTTTAACTAAATTACTGTAGTTATCTAAGCAACTGTTTATTCAACTTATACATGATTATATAAGCAGTTTGGATAAGTAATCATAGATATCTTCAAAAGTACACAATGTATTAAAACACAAAAAGCATAACCCTTTGCTAATAAGCAATTCAAATACGAATGAACAAACTCAAAGAGGTGAGAACTAACCAATATAGACACCAAAGGGGAATAGATCAAAGTGAAAATTACCAAAACAACCAAATTCAAATCACATTTTCTTGCTTCAACCCTGACAAAATCAATTTCCCATATCAACCATGTTGATCGCGCAAAATGGTGAGTTGAGAACTCGAAGAACACGTGTCGCAATCTCATTCAAAGTTACGAAATTTAAAAAAAAAATGAAAAAAAGTTGATCGCGCACCTTATTGAGTTGAGAACTTTTTTTAATTTTTTTTTTGTCTTTTTCTGAGTTGATCGCGCATAATTTTGAGTTGAGATGGTTTTGATGATTTTACCATTCTATGCAACGAAAAGATGCATGGCAAGGAAAAGAGTTATGCATGGCAATGAAATGTCATATATATATCAGTATGAATTTGTTGGTTTTCACAATTCTGAGCATATAAATGAAACTTGAATGAATGTAAAATTCATAGTTGAATTGAAAAGCAAATAGCAGTGAACGTATCGTTTGTTAGTTGCTCTGGTGTTTTGAGTTGGTTTTGCTCCGACGGTCGTCTGAAGATTTTAGTTTGTTACTGCGTTTATAAGATGGATTTGAGCAACTACGAGGTATAATTTTTTTTTAATTGGTTACTGTGTTAAAAAAAATTTGTTTTTTTTGATGTTTATATGCGTAGTAATATATGCAATTTATTTATAATTTAGGTACTCTGTGTTCTTATCACATGTAGAAGTAGAATGTGTTTGATTAAAAAAATTAGATAGCTAATTAGGGGCACTCGACGGGAAGAATTATTTAGGAACAGTTGTTTTGGTTGATTTTTAAATTTAGAGGATTTGACTGAGAATTGTAATTTAATACATTTTATGTTAGGTAGTCAAATGTTGTTAGTAGGTGGTGAAACTGAAAATGTTCCTTTGTATTACCATATGTATGATCAGATACAATTTGGAAGAGAAGAATTTTATCTAGTTACTGGCTTAAAGTTTGGGGTAGAGTATTCGGATGACTATGACGAAAAGGATAAGCCTATTCCTTTTAGGCGACGGGTGTTTCCGTCATAATTAGATGGTAAACGTATAACCGGGAAAGATATTGAAGATTTGATCGAGAGCAAGTCGTTTAAAAAATAGACGACGACGATGTTGTTAGCCTTTGTTGTATAGGCATTTTGCAGTTAGTGTTATTAGGTTTGGAGGATAGACGTGCGATCCCTAATTGGATTTTAAGGTTGGAAAATGATAGAGATGGTTGGGACGACTATCCTTGGGGTTCGTATGTTTGGCCGACATTGTACTATCAACTAAGGGATGCAAACGTTAAACGTTGGCTTCCCTTATATACCACTCAGCCGACAAACGAAGATGATAAGAAATCGTCTTCAATTTTCGGATTCACTTGGGCATTCAAGGTATGTCATTATTTAGTTTATAATATTTAATTGAGCATTTAAATTATATATGTGTAACATAAAGTAATTGAAACAATTTAATTTTTTTTAGACATGGATATTAGAGGTGTTCCGATTAGGGCGGAATGAATATTATACACGTCACATGCGTTATCCAAGAATAGTTGCTTGGACTTCCAATAAGAAGTTTTATCGACACATGCTTTATGATTTTCTTCATGTGAGTTTTATGTAATGTTATAGTTTATTAATTTGATTACGTTATTTATTTCATACTTAATGTCCATTTTTATATTTTAAAGGGACGTGTACCTGCGGAAAGATTGATACCGGATGAGGTTGAGGCTGGATCGGGTTGGTGGCTTATGAAGTACCATATGTATTTTATCGAGATTTTCAGGAACAAAGAAGTGGGTTGGATCAAATGATGAAACAGGGCTAAAATATATTTGAAAAAATGAAAAAGTATATGGAGGACCTGAATGTTAAAACGGGAGCAAATAGAGAATCGATCATTGCTGATCAGCATTATGGGATAAGCGATTTGTCTGGATTCCAAAGCATACAGGAATAATTTATGTGTATTTGACAAGTAAGCAAGTATTTGTCTGGATTCCAAAGCATACAGGTATAATTTATGTCTGGATTCCAAAGCGAGTTGGCAAGTAAGCAAGTATTATACTTTTATATTTCTTAGTTTCCATAGGGTGGTCCGTCTTCTTTCCGGACGCTGACAAACAACTCTATCTTTAATATGGATACGCCAACAAACTGGAAAACATCAATGCCATCGCAGCCCGGTAGTTCTAATTGACAAAGCCAGATGCCAGCGTATACGCCAACTCCAATGCCATTGCAGCCCGGTAGTTCTAAATGGCAAAGCCAGATGTCAGCGTATACGCCAAATCCAAATTGGCAACCCCCTATCCTGTCGCATTCTGTTGATACTGGCTTATGCGACCCGGTAATCCTAAAATTATTTACGATTCCACTTTTATAATAGTAACCACCATGAAGTAATAAAAGTTTATTAATTTT
>BQNB010042685.1:0-45969 GCA_026074375.1 Tanacetum coccineum
TTAATTTTCTTTTTATTTAATCACATAAACACACAAACACTACACATTTAAATCTAAAAAAAATTAAAAATTAAAAACCCACGTTAGTTTGCAAGTTGATGGGTTAACTTGGCCATCAACACCGGCCTTAACTTGAAAGGGTGGTGTCATAACTTGGAAATAACACGGGCCACGTCATCATAACACCCTCTTCCAAGTTATGATACCCAAGCCTCTTAAGGATGTCGTCTAAAGTCTAAACCTTTTAGAGAAAATTTAATTTTGTTAAAATGCCAAGTAGATAAATCAAGCCAAATTAGATGCCATGATAGCAAAATTCGCTACATTAGCACTGAAATATAAAGACGGTGACTTAATTAATTAGTTTTGAGACTAGAATGATGTGAATAGATAAAAAGTTTGTATAGTTACCTATTTAAACATTTTAGAAAATTACAATGACTTGCCAATGCAAAAACCCTATTAGATATATTAAAGCAATCCAGTTTATTACGATTTATGTTGCTACACCCCAATCACCATAATTACCTACATACTAATGAGAACAAAGGTTCAATCCAAGCATGACCGAACACAATCCACCACAACAAGCATATACTAGTTCTATAAACTGCGACGTTTCTATGCTTTGAAAAATCAGTTGTCTGCCGGCTCCATGATATATAAGAAACGAAGGTAAATAAACGATCCATCAGCCTAAAAAAACAAGAGACCCCTTGCTTGGATCTGGCAAAGGATTCCTTTATCATCCAACACGCAAGTATAAAAAGCAAGTATTGTTGTATTCACATCTACCTATTGTTTTTTTATAAGTGGATGCTATTGTTTTGTATTTTGGTTGTCGGTTCCGCTCAGTTAATATATCGCCTTTCAAAAAAATAATATACCTAAGTAGACAATCTTGGTTCTATAACAATGTCTTTCAAGGCTCCTTAATATATCGCCTTTCAAAGTAGACAATCTTGGTTCTATAACAATGTCTTTCAAGGCTCCTTAATCTAACATATCTATCCTTTATCGCGATTCATATCCTTATTCTATTTATGGTCACTTATATTTATTGTTAATGTTAATTGTTGTCTGTTTTAGGCACTCGTAAATTTAGCCATGTGTTTGCGGACCTGTTGTGTAGAAATAGTCCCACAAACACATGGCTAAATTTAGGAGTGCCGAATGTAGAAAACAATTAGCATCAACTCTAAATTTAAGTGACTTTTGCTTTCTTCTTGTTCTTATTATTCTTGACCTCGGTATTGGTTCTTCAATCTTTGCTGGCTGGCTGATCAATGAAATCAAAGAGCAATACAATCCTATTAGAGAGCGAAAAAAGCGTAAAGGTAACACTTATAATATTACGTTTTTATCTCATTGATTAAATAAGTAAAAAAAGAAAAGTTAACGAGGACAGAAGGGCCAAACAAGTTGAAATTAGGCCATAACTTGATTTAACGCATAGAATCTCCATAATTAGTTATCTCCAGAGAAACAAACTATCATTTTAAAAGGTTAAGGTTTCGTTTGTTTTTTTTAGATGTTTTATCTCTTCATTTACAAACTATGTCTGCAGAAGAAAGGTACATCTAAAGTCTTCATCTGCATGAAAATGACCGTTTGTTTTTGTTCTAATTAAGTATTTCTTTCATTTTTGTTTCTTTATCTTTTTACTAGTGTTCTTTACGTTTTCGTCAGTTATTTTACATTTTCGTCAGTTTTTTTAACATTTTCGTCATTATTTTTACGTTTTCGTCAGTTTTTTACGTCGTCGTCTGTTTTTTACGTTTTCGTCAGTTATTTTACACTTTCGTCAGTTATTCTATGCTTTCGTCAGGTTTTTTGTGTTTGCGTCAGTTTTTTACGTTTTCGTCTGTCAGTTATTTTACTTTTTCGTTATTTTTTTTACGTTTTCATCAGTTCTTTTACGTTTTCTTCAGTTTTTTTACGTTTCCATCAGTTATTTTACGTTTTCATCCTTTTTTTACGTTTTCGTCTGTTTTTTGCGTTGAAAACTTGAAAAAACGGAGGAAAACATAAAAAACGTGCGAAAACGTAAAAAAAAGGAGGAAAACGTAAAAAGACGGACGCAAACGAAAAAGACGGACGCAAGCGTAAAAAGAAGGGCAAAAACGTAAAAAACGTACGAAAACATAAAAAACAGACGAAGACGGAAAAACAGGCGAAAACGTTAAAAACAGACGAAAACGTAAAATAACGGATGAAAACGTAAAAAAGCTGACGAAAACGTAAAAACCGACGAAAACGTAAAAAACAGATGAAAACGTCAAAAAACAAACGAAAACGTAAAAAAACCAGACGAAATTGTAAAATAACTGACAAAGACTTAAAAATACAGACTAAAACGTAAAATAACTTACGGAAACGTAAAAGAACTGACGAAAACATAAAATATCTGACGAAAACGTAAAAAAACTAACGAAAAAGTAAAAAAAACTGATGAAAACGTAAAAAACTGACGAAAACGTAAAAAACAGACGAAAAAGTAAAAAAACTGATGAAAATGTAAAAAAAACAGACTACAACGTAAAAAACTGATAAAAGCGTAAAATTATTGACGAAAACGTAAAAAGGCAAATGAAAACGCAAAAAAGCTAACGAAAACGAAAACTGACGGAAACCTAAAATAACTAACGAAAATGTAAAAAACCTAACGAAAAAGTAAAAAAACTGACGATAACGTTAAAAAACACGTAAAAACGTACAAAAAATAATAAAGACGGTTGAAAACGTATAAACCCAAAAAAAATTTGAATTATTTAATTATTGTAGAAAGAAGTGAGAAGAAGAGGCAAAAAGTTGAATTTTTTGTCTGAATTAGTGAAGAGGTAAGAAGTGATTTTTAACACAGATACGTCTGAGAGACTGCAGACAAAAGAGGAAAGAAGTGGAGATAGCCTTGACCGGTTTGGCGAATTCATTTGCGTCGTTCCAGCCTTCATGGTCGTACAGGGCGAGGTTCTCAATGACTTCCAAAGATTCGTCGGCATTCTTATTGCGGAGTTTTGCGGCCCTTCCCGATGAAAAGAATTGAGCAAGGAAATGAGTAGTAAGATCCTCCCATGTGGTGATGGATCCTGCTGGAAGACGTTCAAGCTAGATGCTAGCTTGATCGCGAAGGGAAAATTGAAATAAACGCAGGCGTGTTCGTTCCCTATTTTCACCGTCAAGGTCAAGTGAGTCCACAAGTTTTAGGAAATCCTTGAGATGTTGGTTTGGATCCTCGGACCGAAGTCCGTGGAATGAGCATCCGTTTTGCACCAACCGGATGGTGTCGGATCGAAGAGGTTCCACGTTGTTCCCTACGATGAGCTTAATGATATTCCTGTAGCCTTCGTGGCTAGGTTTGGAGTAGTCTCCAAGAGTACGGATAGGATTCTCGTCTCCCATGATGGTTGATGAGAATGGGTTACGAAACAACGAACACAAAGAAAAGATAGACTACAAGAAAGCTAATATGCGGAAATTAAATTCTCACTTGAAAGGATTCAAGCGAGTAGAACTAGGCTAAACTATGATCAAGACCTAACTATTCCCCGGCAGCGGCGCCAAAAACTTGATGCGGTCATCGTAAGGGACTTCTACAAGAAGTTTTACAACTCCCTAGGCAGAGTATCTAACCGTTGTAGTAGTAGTATAGGCAAGACTCGGGGGTTACTATCGTTCGCTAGGGGAATAGGTTAGGAAGGCTTGATCACGGTCTAACAGAATTCTAAGGGTTGAAAGGAGATTATTTTTTTATTTTTTTATTTTATGAAAGCAGGTAAAATCATATATTGGAGAGGTGGGTTGGTTTTAGCTATTAAACTAAATAAACTATGCTATTGATGATAACAATATAATAAAATGTTGTGTTCATTTAATCATGTATTACTCCCTAGATTGCTTCTCCTAGTGTTGTTGCTTTGTCACACTTGTGATGATCTATGTAACTATTTCCTAAGTCATGAACAGATTACACAAACCTGTTGTCTATTTAATATTCCGTTAAGGCAACGCACAAGTAAGGTAGTATGAAGACTATTACAAGGCCCCTAAGAGTATATTAAATGCGTTTGAAATATATTTAAAGTGGATCAACCATATTAAGGGGCAAGGTAGTGTGAAGATTGTTACCCGATGATATCCTTTCTACACAATCATGTTTCCCTAGATATATCAACAGCGATACAGACAAAAGCTGGTTTTCTAGAGCCTAACATGCACATTCATCATAAGAAGCAACACCACTAAGATCTACATTATAGGTTTCATACAATCATAAATGAACACAACAAGGAAGCTTAGCCAAGCATGTTATAAGTAAAGCAAGAACAATAAATAATCAAACAACACATAGACATATTGAATGATTAAAGATAATCTTATTTGATTAAAACATGAATTGAAGGAGTTACAATAGGGTTTTGAGGCCCTAAAATCGTCCTAATAAGCTACCAAACAAACTAGGGTTCGTCCCTTCTTTTTACTCTAAAGTTGCATACCTAAAACCCTAATTTCGGGTTTGTATATATAGGAAAATCGTTGCGACGGCATCGCGTTTTAATCGCGACGCCGTCGTGAGTAGAATATTCTAGATTTTGGGCTGGGTCGTGCGAGCTGACGCCGTTGTGAAATGCTATGACGCCGTCATAGTAGGAATTGTGACGGCCTCACGTGTATTTTGTGATGCCGTCTCCAGCCTCTAAGGAGAAATTCTTGAGAGATGTTGGTGTAGGTCCGTAGTTTTGTCCGTTTCTTCTCCAAATGAGCCCAAGTTACATGTATTTCCTCCAAATGCCTTCCAAATGCTAAATATCTGAAAATGAACGATTAAGTACCTATTTTGGGTATAAATGCACGATTTAGGGGGTTAAACGACCTCGAAAAAGTATATAAAATGACACCTCATCAGGTAACTAATCTTGTTTTGAGTAAATTGTGAAAACATGATCTATGATTTTAAATGAAAACATTGAATGAATCCAAGACCCTTTTATCTTTTCAGGACTTCATTAATTCTGGATTCTTATATGATAAACTGATCAGTGAAGAGTACTGAAGGATTAGTTTGGTAAGTCTTTATATTCTAGTTATATGCAAGTTTGTATGTGGATTTTGCCGGTAAAGTGGTTTTTGTAGGTTTATTCATTGCTGCAGTGGATAAAAGAACCAACGAACTGACTGGTAAGCACAAAGAGGTTTTGATTTCTTGGTATGATTGATGCCAATCTTAAAATTAGTTGATTCTAGTTAAGTTTTTGGAATGAAAAGTTAGTTAAATAGGCTGTTCGAGTCAAATGATGTAAAGGTCTTTTGACCCAGATTACGAAAGTTAGAAATTGTTACCTAACTGTTATTGTAGAATGGCTCGCATACCTTTAGAACATGGAAAACTAGTAACATGATTGACTTGTTTGTCGAAGATTTTGTCATACGTGTTCCTGGTCTAATTAACCTGGAGAACTATATGGTGTTGCATAATCTGATAATCATTAGAAAAAAGGCATTTGTTAAATGTTGGCAATGGAAGAATAACTTGTACTCCCATTCTCCTCAAACTAACAACCTAAGCTATGTGTTAATAGTGCTGCAGCCAACGGTTGTTATTATGATTTTTTTTAAAGGATGGCAGGTTGACATTCTCAATTCTTTTCCCTTGTATGTTCTTATTCTCTAGGATTTTATGACTGTTTTTGTCTATTGATTGTATGCTTGTATGTCTAATGTTTCTATTAATTTTTGGTCCTTGTTATTGCACTCTTTTACATGCACATGTTTTTTGAGCAACTCACACTTGCACATTTGGGTTGGCCGGAGAGCGGTCTCATTATTTCCGAGGTAAGATGTGTCTATATTCCACCTCTCCATGCCCCCACTTTGGCAATGTTATGACTTATAAACCAATGTTTGCAATATTTGAATGTTTATATGTTTTGTAATGTTGGAATCAACAATCGATAATAAAACATAGAAGAACAAGAAGAAAAACAAGAATCGATAAATTTGCGGAAGCTTTTCGTTATTACTAAACGAAAATCAAAGGTACATAATTCTAAGTTTTTGATTCCCTATTTATAAGCAAAAACAAACAGACCTATTGATACCGACCTAACATACTTTCCTAATATTAAGTTACCAAAAATACTAAATCGTGTAAAACACGTTTATTCCCTAAGATACGAAGAATACCAAACGACCCTTAGGAGTTCTAGTCACATTCATAACAATCTCCACCGTGATTGAAACTCCTAAGGAATACCAAATGTTTCAAATCAAATTCAAAATTTCAAACGCTAGCCTAATTTAAACAAATGATCGAATCTAAAAACGATCTAAAACAAATCAATCCAAAACAAATCAATCAAAAACAAACAAATGCTAATGACTTCAAAAACGAAGAGCCAAACGTCAACCATTCAGAGCAACTCACATTCAGAACCTGAGTAGAACGAGTCGTCTTTAGCAGTAGCCGCTACCAGACCTTTTTCCTTTAGTTTAGGACAATCAATCTTCCAATAACCAACCTCTTTGCAATAGTTACAAATATCTTGAGGATTAGGACCTCGAGAACTTGACGATACTCCACCTTTATCTTTACCTTTTTCAAATCGATATCGACCCTTATCATGACTTGTGGTTGATAAATCCATAGATTGGGACTCATAACCACTTCCTGATGCTTGTTGACAAAGCTCTCTTGAATGCAAACTAGATCTAACATTTCCAAAGTGATAGTGTCTTTAGGCACATATTCTTTTTAGGTTGTAAAAAAATTAAGAGGGATTTGTGTCGCAATCTCATAACACTGCGTTACAAAGTTGGTATAGGAAAGGTATATTTTTGCGTAACGAAGTTGGTCTAGGAAAGGTACCGATCTTTCCTTAAACCAACCCCAATGGGAAATTGACTCAATAGGCTGCTGTCACACCCCGACAGCGGCGGAAACACAGGATGCGACGAAGAATGAATCGTCATAACACATGATTCAAAATAGAGAAATCTAAAATGCATTACCAAAGTATCACAACAATATCCGACGACAAGTATGAACTTATGTCATTAAAGTCGATAAACACATCACGTAGTTTTAATTTTATTACAACCAAGTCCCAACATGGGGACAAAATGAGTCTAGAATAATCTCAGAACATGAACAAAAAAAGTCTCAATGCAATCCTTCAACGATGATCCCTCACGGGATAGCCTAGGTCTCTAAGGTATAGTATCTTGAGCTTAACGAGCAAATGCATCACCTGAAAATGATACTCGAAAAGGTCAACATAAAGTTGGTGAGCTCATAGGTTTAGAAGTAAACCTAGTTGTTGTGCCAATGTTTACAATTGTGCAATATGAAAACAGAATGCATGCATTTGATTTAGACTCCCAACATAGCAATCCTATGCTATCATAGTGTTTGATTTCCACATAGCAAACCCATTCTATCATAGTGTTTGAATTATATTTATAGCATATCAATGATACCAACCATTCATAATGGTCTGAGCGCTTATAATCCTCCGCACCTAAAGCCTACCAGTTGGAGCTAAACATAGGTCGGCAAATAGTTGTATGTATGTAGTGTCATGCAGAAGTCCACATAAAACTCTGCATGAATTGATCTCATAGCATTCACATAGCAATTGACATAGAATTCACATAGTATTCATACACGTAATCATAAGCACATAGCATTGTCCAAAATGAAATAGAAGTTTTGCACAGATGAAAAGCATTGAAATGAATTTGAGTATCATTTTCTCCTAACGGAAAAAAAGTTGAAAAGTGGGGCTACGAGAACTCACCTTAACAAGATGATAAGTAGCTGAGTATATGACAGTCAAACAACGGCGCACAACGGCTCCCAGACACGACCTAGCAATTAGTTTGACTTAGCTTCATGTTTCAAATGTGTACTGAAAAGTGATGCATAGGAGTTTTGAAAATGTTTCATGTTGTTGTTTTTAGTAATATTGTTTGCGTTGTGGTTGGTGATTTAGACACGAAGGAGAAATGCTATGTATGTACTTTAGATAATATGTATACTTATACCATTTAAAAAATAGACAAGTAAATTAACAAGGCTTAGATATTATATGCAAATGAATATGTTCCGGTAAATCCATCAGGTAAACTCTAGTTAGCTTGTTTATTTGTATAAGTCATAAGAAATGACACGTTTTAATTATACAAAACGATTTGGAGGAGTTTTATAATTTATAAAAATTATAATAATATATATTTTTGTCTTTTAGTCGATTTATTAAAATAATAATATTTTATTATTTCGCCTTAAAAAGTAAGTTTTAAAAAATATTCTAAGTATAGGATTTTTATAAAATTTCGGCATGACCCGTTCGTTTATAAAACGTTTTCCAAGGTTCTTATACCTCATTTTCCAAACACTTTTCCTAAATAAATCTACTTTTTGACAATTTCCCAAAATCTACGTTTTCGCAATGATTTAACAAACACAAATCTCCCAACGAATACCCTAACTATTTTAATATGTATATTAATATGAATTTGTTCATAAAAATCCGTTTAAAGTGTTTAAACTGTTAGTTTAAGCTTATTGGGCATTAAGGCCTATTAGTAGTCCATAGTATTGCTATTAGTTTTAAAAATCCGTTTTAGGCCCATTAACAAAGCCCATTATAAAAATAAGTCTGAACAATAATTACCAAACTAAGCTCAAAATAAGCTTACTAGAGCTTATTAATAAGCCAACAAGCTACCATCTGTACTAAGCAAATAATGTTATCTCACCAACGCAACCACTTGATCAAAATGACCAACCCTCGGCTTCCCTTTCCCTTGAGTTCGAACCTAAAACGCACCTTTTAAGTGGTTTCCTATATTTTTTCGTGTTTGATATTTAGAAGACGCACCGTACAACTAACATCTAGGCATCATTATACCACTAAAAGTACAAGTTAGATTAAAATTTGAAGACTTACAAAAGAGGGTTTTAAAGGCGAGATCGACACGAAACCAAACAACCCAAACGTTGTTTTTCTTATACCCAATCCTATTAGAACCAACCCGGAATGCTAAAACCTTCATGTTTTTTTATCAAAGTTAAAAATCAAATGTGTTTGTGTGTGTGTTGGGTTTTGGACGCAAGCAAAGAGAGGAGAGCAAAATTTGATGTATGTGTTTTAGAAATGAGAAATGGGAAAAAAGGATGAATATAGAATAATCAAGGACTAGACAATGTTCCTAAATCCTAGCCTTGTTGTCCCTTGTGTGATTCGATCGGCTAAGGGATCCAAGGGGGTCTCGGGTTGCTTCGTTTTGTGTCGAGTTACCTTAATACTCATAGTTCGTGATTTTAAAACGTGACCCGAAGCTTTGTAATATTTTTAATGGGTTCAAAAATACTTATACATGAATTTAGAATATTTAGACGACAAGTTTTATAGTGAAATTGCTTTAAGTCTAGTATTGACAATTTTTGTCGGCCGAAACGCGTCATTTGACATTTTAAGCTGTTTGCGGGATAACCTCCCGGAAAGTGAATCAATTAAGATTGTAATCCTCTAAAAATGATTAACATATGAAATACATGATTTATTGACTAATGATAATTGATGACATCAAATAACGTCTATTTTATAGCATCATTTATCCTATGTTATTAACCAATTTTGTATAATTATTGCAAAAAATTGTTACTTAATTGTTTATATTTGAGAATTGCAGTAATTATGGAGTATTTGGTGAAAGATAGTAAAAGGCGCGCATTCTGGAGCTTAAATGAAGATATTTTTAAGATTACTATTCTGAAGACCAATACGCCGTATCCATCAAGGAAGATACGGCGTATCTGTGCCTGCACTCACCAAAGACCACAAAGGGAAGAAGATCATACGCCATATAGGAAATATAGTATGTGAATATTCTGGAAGATATCAAGCGTGGTCCCTACTCCAAGAAACCCCAATACGCCGTATCCAACCCATTGGATACGCCGTATCGAGACGACTCCAGACAGTATAAATAGAAAACTCAAAAATGAGTTTTAGGTGTGCTAAATCATATTCTCGATACCTAAACCACAAAAGTCGATTTTCAAAGGAGAAAAAGAGCAGAAGAGGTCTTGCAACGCATTCCAATCCATAGAAGACAATGTGTAATTCCATATACTTTAGTAATCGTTCAGTTTTTGGTATCGTTCGATTTATTCGTTTAGTTTACCTTGGCTAAATAATTGCTCTTATATTTATTATGACATTTGAAGGCTAATACCTTTGGGTATTAGCCATTATTATGAAGATTTAAATGTTTGTTTTTGTTTATCTCGATTTCTTGATTCATCGTTGAATGCTTGTTTATGTTTATCAATTTATACTTGTTTACGTGCTTTTGTATGCGACCTATCATTCAACTGGATCTAGTGATACGAACCAAGTAATCTAGAGTCTGGGATAACTCTCCATATAGTGATTTATACATCTAGAATCATAGGATCACAAATATTGTCCTTCTAAATCCGTGCTAAGGATACGCTTCTGGCTTAACTAGTTAATCGGATATTGCCTTTGGTTTAGTGAACATGTTGACTAGAAGGTGAACCTAGATAATTCAACAAATAACGTATTGATTCCATTGGATAGTTGGACAAGTGGACTACTAGAGTATAAATTGCCATTAAGCGTTAAGTGGGTAAAGTCTCTATGAGCTAGGGTTTAACAAGATCACCATTGCTTTAATCCCTAAGATAGATTATAATCAGCAAATAAGAATGCTTTTTGTAGATGCTTTAATTATGACAGAATTAATGTGTCTAGGTCTTAGGAAGAAGTCCCGTCTAAGTCTTAAGAATGATATACCACCTCGAGAGAAGAAATCATTGCACTAAATAAACAAACCAACGTTCTAATCGGATTAATAATGGTTAATACTGTTTTCTATCATAAGGCTCGACTGCTCTTTGATCTTCTGCTAATTAGCTTGTGTGGGTTAAAGTGTCTTGAATTGATTGTAGTCACCGACCAACCTGTGCCAGTCTCTCAGGCTGAAACCCCCTTTACCTGTTAGAATTAGGATTAGAACTAACATAGGTCTAGCATATGTTTAACTTATATTAGAATTAATTTAGATTAGATAAACCAAAATATAAATAAATTGATAGATTTAACCTCGCTACAAGTGTTCGACACCCTACTTACCATGAATCTACCATCGACCGGGTACACTACCAGTTAAAGTGTTGTTTTTGGTTAAGTCGGCAAAATATAAATTTAAAACTTGAAACATCTTAAATAAACCCCACACAACGACACATCAACTTTTTGGCACCGTTTCCGGGGAGTGAAAATTAATCTTGATTTTTATTTGATATTTTGGTTTTTAGCATTAGATTAGATCTAACCCTTAGGAGTAGTCTTAATTAGATTAGTGTATATTCTGTATATTTTGTATATTTGTTAGTCTAATTGTTTGTTGTATATTTGTTTGTTTAATTGTTCGCGTATTTGATTGTTCTGCTAATACACTGTTCTGGTCGATAACTAAATAAAGCGTATCAACTTTCATCGGATACGGCGTATCTAACTTTCTGTCCAATACAACGTATTCTATTCAACTGAACAATACGGCGTATTCACCTCCATTGATACGGCGTATCGATCATCTGTAACAGAATCAGAACCTAAGTTTTCATATTAATTTTTCGTGCTAAAATTTTTTCTATCCTAAAAAGCCCATCCTACTGATTGTTTATCCCTTGTTTCAGGTAGTGCATGACAAGGATTTCAACAAACGAACTATTCACACCTTACAAAGAACCTGAACGAGAATTTCGATCATCTAAGAGACACTTCAAGACACTAAGTCTTGACGAATTGAGATCGCCTGATTTTAATTTACTTTCGGACCAAGAATACTCAGAGGAAGAAGTTACGGTAACAATGGCGGAAACTATGGAGCAGTACATGAGCAAGACCCGAGCTGACTATGGATCGGGGGTTGCTAGGCCCAAAATTAAAGACAAGGATAACTTTAAACTAAAGGGTCAATTTCTTAAGGAACTACGAACTAACACCTTCAGCGGTTTGGATCATAAAGATGCGAACGAACACATTGAGAAAGTTCTTGAGATCGTGGATTTATTCCACATTCCTAATATTACTATAGACCAAGTGATGCTTAGAGCCTTCCCCGTGTCCTTTATCGGATCCGCAAGTCGATGGCTAAGAAACAAACCAACTGGTTCGATTACAACCTAGGAAGATCTGAAGACTAAGTTTCTAAGCAAATATTGCCCACGTGCTCGTAGTACAAAGAAAATGGAGGAAATCAATAACTTTCAACAAGAGCTCTTGATGAAGTGTCCTCAACACTATTTAACGGAGATGCTGGAGGTAGTCTTGTTCAATAATGGATTGGATGTTCCAACTCGACAAGTTCTTGATTCAAGAGGTGCCATACCATCAAAGAATGCCGCTGACGCAAAAACAGCCATCCAAGAAATGGCTGAGTACTCTCAAAAGTGGCACAATGGAACATTATGAGTCAGAAGTACTTAAACTTCTGATGGATTAGTAGCAATACAAGCACAATTGAACAACCTTGGAAGAGAAATAAAAAAGGTAAATGAAAAAGTTTATGCCGCTCAAGTTGGATGTGAACAATGCAAAGGACCCCCATTACACCAAAGATTGCCCACTCAAAGAAGAAGAAAAAACTCTTAAAGAAGTTTACTACACGCAATTTGGTAGACCTTTTCAAGGAGGGGGATATAGAGCAACAGCTTCGGGATTCTATCAAAGGAACGACACAAATCCTTCGTACCAAGAGTGAAGGAAATCTATGGAAGATACCCTGAGAAAATTAGTGAGTGAATCAGCAAAGAGAGATGAAGAAAATTCTAATTTGATTAAGGAAATCCGAGCTTCGACAGATGCTGCTATTCGTAACCAAGGAGCATCGATTAAAACTTTAGAAATTCAAATCGGGCAAATGAGCAAGGTACTACAGGAAAGAGGATTTGAAAGCCTACCAAGCTCAACTGAAACAAACCCGAGCGACCAAGTCAAGTCGATTTCAACCACTATTGAAGCTGATTCATGCCCGATACCGTATTGGATCCTCACAATACGTCGTATCCACTGGACAGAACTGTATACTGATGTACGATACAAGACAAACGACGATTCCATTTCCAAGTCGTTTGAATGGGTACTACTGTGAAGAAAAGAAAAGATCATATGGACCATAATTCTTGAAAGTTTACTCTGAAGCTTCACATATCATACCCAGAAAGGAGAAGACCCAGAGAGTTTCACTTTACTTTGTTTTATTAATAATGTATGTTTTGATAATGCCCTTGTTGACTTAGGAGCTAGCATTAGTGTTATGCCTCTCTCGACCTACCTTCACTTAGGATTAAATGAATTAGCTCACACTAGGTTGACAGTTTAATTGGAAAGGAATAGCTGAAAACGTACTAGTAGGAATTGGTAAATTTACTTTCCTAGTAGAGTTTATAATTCTAGATATGCCCGAGGATATCAAAGTGCCCTTGATCCTCGGAAGACCATTTTTTTCTACCGCCCGTGCTAAAATTAATGTTTACAAAAGAAATATTACTTTAAGGGTCGGGGAAGAAAGGATTGTTTTCACAAGTATTAAACCTGCTAGTAGCTTAATTAAGAGGGTCTACATGCTAAGTTTGAGAGAAAGAATGGAACTTGATTTAGAAGCTACGCTTATGGGAGAAACTTTGGTGTTAAATAGATCATTAGACCCTTTCTTGGAAGATTACATTGAACTAAATGATCTAAATGAACAATTTGAGCTTAGAAGAAATCAAGGTGATACGAAGAATTATGGAAGAAATTATCTGGAGTTATTATAAGCGTGAAGATGGTGAAATTACATCGAGATTAGTATTATATTGTTTAAAAAATGGAAAAAAATTAGAAAATTGCTACAAAAAAGAGGAGGAGATTATGAAGATAGTCGGTTCGTTAAAGCTTAAACCGATGATATTATTTAAAGGATCGATTATTCGTTGATACGTATTATAAATAAATGATGTAAAGTTTTGTATAAAGTGGTAGATATCGCCACTTGTCTTTGTAAAAGTATGTATAGTATGGATGATTGGGAAGTTGACCGTTACGATAACGCCAACTTAAGGTTGTTTTTTATCTATGTCGAAGACGTTTGTGTAAATATTTCTTGTCTTTATCATGGTAGCGGTCGGGAAAGTATCTAGTAACTTGTACCTTATTTGTTTGGACTTAGTCTATTTTTTGTAATTTTTATTTAACAACAATTATTTCCCTTTCCTAATCTCTATTATCAGGTTTTACTCGAATAAGGATGCGAGCAATCACATGTTTTTATTCCGTCATTATGGCCATGTATGTGTGATTTTGTTCGCCTTCTTGGTTTATAACTTTTGGAAAAAGGAATAGTACCCTATATCACTTTTCATCCTAACCCTTTGTTTTACTCAAGTAAGGGAATTGAATGCAATCATGTATGTCTATTCCATTTTTATAGATGTATATATGTGGTTTGTCGCCCTTGTTGGTTTATGAGTTTTGGTAAAGACTACTAGTCCTATTCTTTAGCTTATTCGTGTTAAGGTTTAAATGCAGTCATATGTGTCTATCCCATTGTTATGGGTGTGTATGTATGGTCTTTGTCTCCTTTCCTGGAATAATGGTATCGATAGAGACTAGAAAGAGTGATCAAACCCTTTAAGCCTTTTAAAATAAACCTAATTTGCCTTTATAAGCTTGTTACTCCTTAGCTTTAGTGGTAGAGATGTGTATCCTTGCCAAGCCTATGATAGAATACTCGTCACTACCAAGCAATTGAGCGAATTAATTACATGTTACCACATAGATTAGTCGAGTGATTTGGGTTTTTTCAAATCCCCCCCACCCTCCACACCCCCCAACTAATTTCGGTGAGGTTGTTTTGGTTGTGTACTAGTAATGATCGAATTATGCCCTTAAAAGAAAAAATCCCCTTAGGATACATTTTCATAAATTTCTAAAGGCTACTTAAAGAAAAGTAGGATTCAAGTGGAGGGATATTTGATGACGTCAAATAACATCACTTTTGTAGCATCATTTATCCCATGTAAATAACCCATTTTATATAATTATTGCAAGAATTGTTACTTAATCGTTTATATTTGAGATTTGCAGTAATTATGGAGTACTTTGTAAAGATTAGCTAAAAGGCATGGATTTTGGAGCTTAAAAGAAGAAATATGAAGAATATTGTTCTGACATCCAATACGCCGTATCCATCAAGGAAGATACGACGTATCCGTGCCTGCACTTCATAAGAAACCACGAAGAATCAAAGTCCAATACGCCGTATCCAGAAGATCTCTATACGCCGTATCCAAGATATAATAATAAAATATTCTAGAAGATATTGAATATGGTCCCTACTCAGAGAAACCCCTGATATGTCATATTGACCTTAGAGTTAAGATCAATATAGACCCAACATTTGTCATAGACCCAATGAACCAATCCTAGCCACTTATTTTTTTTATCAAAAATAAAAAAACCTATTTTTCACTTTTTTTTTAAATAAAATATCTTACAAACGGTAAATCGTCACACGACAAAAAATACACCATCGCGACGAGTATTTTTTTATCTTTCAGTAGACGGGTGACACGATATACTTTCGAGAAACTTTTTTTCGATTTTTTTTTTAGTCCCGAAATTGGCAAAAATCTTATATGATTCGTATAACGAATATATATTGAATTCGTATTAACGGGATCATATAGGATTTCATAAAATCATAATATGATTTCATAAAATTTCATTATGGATTTGTTGATCCGACAAACTTTTTTCAATTTTGTTTCAGTCACGAATTGCGAAAATCATATATGATTCGTATGACGAATCATATATGATTCGTACAACGAATCATATATGATTTCATAAAATCATATATGATATGATTTCATAAATCATATATGATTTTATAAAATCGTATATTACTTCATAAAATCATAAAAAAAGTTCGTCGAAAGTACATAGTGTCGCCCCTCTATAAAAAGATAATTTAATTCTCGTCGCGATGGTATGTTTTGTTTTGCGTAACGATTAACGGTGTGTGAGATATTTAATTTTTAAAAAAGAGGTGAAAAGTGGGTTTTTTTTTATTTTTGATGAAAAAATGAGTGGTTATGATTGGTTCATTGGGTCTATGACAAATGTTGGGTCTATATTGAACTTTTGGCATTGACCTCAACTAATACGCCGTATCGACCAAATTCCAGACACTATAAATATAAGACCTAAAAACGAGTTTTAGGTGTGCTTGATCATATTTTTGATACCCTAACCACAAAAGTTGATTTTCAGAAGACAAGAAGAGTAGAAGAGGTCAAGCAAAGCTATTAATTCCATAGGAAACACCTTGTAATCTCTTATACTCTAGTCTTCGTTTGATTTTTGGTATCATTTGTTTAACTCGGTTAGTTTACCTTGGTTGGATTATTACTTTTGTATTGATTACAATGATTAAGGGCTAATACCCTTGGGTATTAGCCATGATTATGAAGATTTAAATGTTTGGTTTGTTTATATCGAATGCTTAATTTATCGTTGATTGCTTGTTTATGTTTATCAATTCATACTTGTTTACGTGCTTTTATATGCGACATATCATTCAACTGGATCTAGTGATACCGACTAAGTTAGCTAGATGCCGAGATGGCACTCCATATAGTGATTTATATATCTAGATCAATAGGACCACAATTAATGCCCTATCTTTACCTTTGGGATATGTGAACAAGTTAGACTAGCAGGTGACCTAGGATTAACAAATAACGTACTGATTCCTTTGGGAAAGACTTGGACAGTAGACTACTAGAATATAAATTGCCATTAAGTAGTAAGTGTGTAAAGTCTCTATGAGCTAGGGTTTAATAAGATCACCATTATTATTCTCCTAAGATAGATTATAATCAGTAAATAGGATGATTTATGCGGATGCATGTAATTATGACAGAATTATATGTGTCTAGGTTTTAGAAAGAAGTCCCGCCTAAATCTTAGAATGATATGCCGCCTCGAGATAAGCACTCATTACACTAAATAAACAAACCAATGTTTTAATTGGATTAATCATGGTTAATACAGTTTTCTTATATTTGGCTAGACCCCTCTTCTATATTTTGTCTATCTACTTGCGTATGTTATTGTGTCTTAAATTGATCTAAGTTACCACAAACCTATGCCAGTCTCTCAGGCTGAAAACCCCCCTTATCCATTAGAATTAGGACTAACATAGGTTTAGCATAGGTTTAACATAGAATAGAACTAAAATAGTTTAAATTAACCTAGTTTAGTTAACCAAAATATTGATAGAATTAAGATTTCGTTCTCGCTCTTAGTGATCGACACCCTACTTACCAACAAAACTACATCTGATCGGGCACACTGCCCGTTAAAGTATTGTTTTAGGTAACGTCGGAAAAATAAAAATTTAAAACTTGAATAAAATAACAACCTACACTATAACACAATCAAGTTTTTGGCATTGTTGCCGAGGAGTGAAATTGTAAATCTTTACTTTTATTTAATATTTTGGTTTTAAACATTAGATTAACTTAACTCCTAGAATTAGTGTAATTTAAATTAGTGTAAAATTTTGTAAAATTCTGTATATTTGTTTTTATCTAGTGATACGGACCAAGTAATCTAGAGTCTAGGATATCTCTCCATATAGTGATTTATACATCTAGAATCATAGGATCACAAGTATTGTCCTTCTAAATCTATGTCTAGGATACGCTTCAGGCTTAACTAGTTAATTGGATATTGCCTTTGGTTATTGAACGTGTTGACTAGAAGGCAAACTTGGAAAATTCAACAAATAACGTATTGATTCCATTGGATAGTTGGACAACTGGACTACTAGAGTATAAATTTCCATTAAGCGGTAAGTGGGTAAAGTCTCTATGAGCTAGGGTTTAACAAGATCACCATTGCTTTAATCCCTAAGATAGATTATAATCAGCAAATAAGAATGATTTTTGCAGATGCTTTAATTGTGACAGAATTAATGTGTCTAGGTCTTAGGAAGAAGTCCCGCCTAAGTCTTAAGAATGATATGCCACCTCAAGAGAAGAAATCATCGCACTAAATAAACAAACCAATGTTCTAATCAGATTAATAATGGTTAATACAGTTTTCTATCATAAGGCTCGACCGCTCTTTGAAATTCTGTTAATTAGCTTGCGTGGGTTAAAGTGTCTTGAATTGATTGTAGTCACCGACCAACCTATGCCAGTCTCTCAGGCTGAAACCCCCTTTACCTGTTAGAATTAGGATTAGAACTAACACAGGTCTAGCATAGGTTTAACTTAGATTAGAGTTAATTTAGATTAGATAAATCAAAATATAAATAAATTGATATATTTAACCTCGCTTCAAGTGTTCGGCACCCTACTTACCACAGATCTACCACCGACCGGGTACACTGCAGGTTAAAGTGTTGTTTTTGGTTAAGTCGGCAAAATATAAATTTAAAACTTGAAACATCTTAAATAGACACCACACAATGACACATCAATAATATTGATTGACTACCATCAACACGGTAACTGTTCTGACAGAAACAGTAAAAGTTGCAAAGTCAAAGGACTAAAATTGAATGTTATGAAACTAAAAATCCGCAAGGGTTACATTCTACCCCCTTAAAAGAGATTTTGCCCCAAAATTTAACTAGTGTTAGAGCTAAAGAGATGTGGTTATTTGAGTTTCATCTGATCCTCACGTTCCCAAGTAAACTCAGGTCCTCGTTTCAAATTCCATCGAACCTCGACGATGGCAATCCTACTCCGTTTTTGCTTCTTGAACTCACGCTCTAGGATTTCTATTGGCTTTTTCACAAAGTTTAACTTAACATCTACTTGGATCTCATCCAAAGGCATTTGTAGTGTTGGATCAGCCAAACACTTCTTGAGGTTTGACACGTGAAACATTTCATGAACATCATTTAACTCCTGAGGTAGTCTTAGTCTATAGGCTAAGGGACCGATCCTCTCAGTGATCTCAAATGGTCCAACACACCTTGGTGCTAACTTGCCCTTCTTCCCAAAGCGTACAACACCTTTACAAGGCGACACTTTAAGTAAGACGTGATCGCCTACACTGAATTTCAAGGGTTTCCTATATTTGTCAGCATAGCTCTTTTGGCGATCTCGTGCAAACTTAAATCTATCCTTGATTTGTGAGATTTTCTTGGTGGTTTCTTGCACGATTTCTGGTCCTATCAACTGTCCTTCTCCTATTTCTGCCCATAAGACCGAGGCGATTGGGGAAGGTATGACATGCAACTTCCTTTTGTAGGCTTTAACTATTGGAACTAGATAATTAACCTTCTTCTCATTTCTCAGTTGTCAAGCTAATGTTTGTGAATCACTAAATGCTGGAAGTATTTATTATCATTTATTTCAGCAGATATCAGCATATAAGGGAAACATGATTGTTTTACAGTATTGAGTAGTCTGAGTATGCCAAAATCGACTTGCTCTGTTCATAAATTTCTTTTTGATATGATGGCTGCTTTTGTGATCAAGATTATATGGAAATTTTTTAGGGCTATCCATAGTATTTTTGTCATGAACTGCAGCAACTCTAATTATTACGAGTATATCAGTTTGACAGTTTTAAGGCTATCTAACCATTTTCTAATCAACAATCACGTAAAAAAAGTGAGTAGTGACAAAGATAACCCATGCAAAATGTTACAGTTTGACTCATTTACGAGTATATCAGTTGACGCATGTTATGAATTTTTTTCTTTCTAAAAGGTCAATTGGGCCAAAGGTTAAAAGCTCCTAATCATTTGTATCATTAATATTTTATTCTTGACATGATCAGTATTTTACCCGGTCTACCATTTAGTACCAGTGAAATCATATTAAATTATATGCACATGACTTGTATGATTCATTTCTTGAATATCATATTCGTTTCACTTATTTATCACCTTCTTAGTGTTGCATGTTATCTCAACGATTGTGCCGTGTGAAGATGACAATGTTCTACTTTTGAAGTAACTTCCTTTATTCTATCAAGCATCCCATAGTTGAGACCCTTATTTCGTAGTTTCTGACGTGAGAGTCGTTACTAGATTGTCATAAGTATGTTAGGCTATTAGCTCTAGACTGATTAGTTTAGACTAGGTGTAGCAAAAGTCTTTAATATACAGAAGTTGTCCCATCTTTTGTGTGCACTACTATTTTGGACATCTGAACCTAGTATCATATTCCAATAAATGATTAAAAATTATAGTAATAGGCACCATAGTAATTTCACTTTGATTACAATAACTTTCATGTAACTCAACCGGGATAAGATCAATTTTTGATGTTAAAAAGCAACTCACTTGAATAGGAGTAACTATGGGATGGAATTAGTACAATGTGGATTTCTCATTTATTTGGACTACACACTTTTTTGGTGCTTCAATTGTTAATCACATGATGGTACTAAGTGAAAAAGTTTGCTATTTTTTAATGGAAGCTGGTGATAATTCTTTTTTTCGTTGGCAATCTGTTTGCAGGGTGCAGGGACATACATGTTTCGTATTGACGATGAGCGTGTAAATTGATGCTATAAGGGCAGGGAGCATTGCACATTTGATTAATCACTCTTGTGAAGTATGTTAAGCTCTTTCCTTTATTGTATTTTTCTTCATTATTGACATATTTGTATGTGTGCATTTAGGTGGGTTGTCAAAATATAGACATGAAATAATTTGTTTTGTAAGGTTGGTCACTGGTTTTTATTTGCACAATGTACTTGTTCAGATGCATTACTTATTTCAACCCAATTGACACCCCTACCTGTAAGTGTGTCTGCATTTCGTCTGCAAGTTAGTTGGTTCATGAATATCTATTTATAATTATTGTTAACAGTTAGTGTGACTGTTAGTGCAATTGTGTGCTCCAGGGTCATGTATTAATTTCTATTATTAAGAGATGGTATACTTGTATTTTCAGGGGGGGGGGGGGGAGGGGGTGGGTACCGATGAAGGTGAAGTTATATTGAGGGTACCTCATTAGGACTAAAACTGATTCGTATAAAGAATAAGTTTTCTATATTAAACTTTTTATAGTTTCATACATATTTCTAATGTTGAAATATTGTATTATGCAGGGTTTATGATGAAGACGTGATCCGATGAGCTTTATTCTCTTTCCATTAGTAAATAAATCGTCTTAGTGATTTATATTGAGTTATAGTTATGACTTTGTTATGTTAAAGACTACAGGTTATTGTATTTTACTTTATGGTATTCAAGTGAATATGTTGACTTGATTTTATGGATCTTTAATAAAAATTGAGTTCAATTTATTTTTGGCTTTAATTGAACTTTAGTTGCAAAAATTGAGATTGTGTTTAATTATTATGTGGTGTTTTATAATATATTTGTAACGGACATGGTGCTAATACAGGTTAGCAATGATTATGCGATCTGTGCCAAATAATTAATTGACGGATGCAAAACCGTGCCAAATGATTTTTATGACGAACGCAAAAAAGTGCCAAATGTTTTTTAGCAAGGCAGATAAAAACGTGCCAAATAATTTTGGCACAAAAACAAAACTGTGCCAATTACTTTTGCCACGGTAGATAAAACGTTCTAGTTAATTTTGGGACGGTAGATAAAAAATGTACCAAATACCATTCTGCATGGAAAATGAGTTAGTACAAAATACACATTTGGCACGGGATATAAAAGTGTGATGAATGCCCATTTTGAAACGGAAAATCATCAGCCGTGCCAAATACCTCATTCATTGGTTTCTTGCACAAGTTTTGGTCCTATTAGTTGTCCTTCTCCTACTTCTTCCTATAGGATTGGTGAACGACACTTTCTCTCATAAAGTGCTTCAAATGGTGCACATCTCACACTAGAATGATAACTATTGTTGTTAGAGATTTCAACCAATGGAAGATAAACGTCCCAACTTCCTTCGAAGTCCATGATGTATGCCCGGAGCATGCCTTCCAAGGTTTGAATGGTACGCTCGCTTTGACCATCAGTCTGTGGATGATAAGCAGTACTCATGTCTAGACATGTTCCTAAAGCCTCTTGCATCGACTGCCAGAATTGTGACATAAAGCGACTATCACAGTTGGATATGATCGAGATTGGCACACCATGCCTTGCAATGATTTCATTTAGGTAAAGTCTAGCTAACCTATCCATCTTAAATTCCTTATGAATGCGTAGGAAATGAGCAGACTTAGTCAACCTATCAACAATGACCCAGATTGCATCATGCCCACTTCTAGTTCTTGGCAACTTTATGATAAAATACATGGCTATTCTCTCCCATTTTCATTCTGGGATCTCAGGTTGTTGAAGTAAGCCAGATGGCCTCTGATGTTCAACTTTGGTTTTTGAGTAAGTCAAACACTTACTAACATATAAGTCTATGTTCTTTTTCATTCCTGGCCACTAATACATGTCCCTAAGGTCATAGTACATCTTATCCGCTCTTGGATGTACTGAGTGTCTTGGCTTATGGGCTTCATCCATTATCAGGGTTCTCATATTACCCGTCAAAAGAACCCATATTCGATCTAGATAATACAATGCTCCATCATTCCTACGTTCCATCTGATCGTCTAGCCCTCGCAGCATTTCTGCCGGTACATCGGCAGCCTTAGATGCTTCATTCTGAGTCGCTAGTATCTTATCCTTAACACTTGACCGAATGGTCATGTTCACAGCTCGAATTCTATTTGGCTTAAATCTCTCCTTTTGACTTAGTGCATCGGCCACTACGTTTGCCTTACCAGGATGATAGCGAATCTCGCAGTCATAGTCGCTGAATAGTTTTATCCAACGACGCTGACGCATATTCAGCTCTTTCTGACTAAAGATATGCTGGAGACTCTTGTGGTCGGTGTATATGACGCCCTTCATCCCATACAAGTAATGTATCCAGATCTTAAGGGCAAATACTAGTGCTCCTAGTTCCAAATCATGGGTTGAGTAATTCTTCTCTTGAATTTTCAACTGTCTAGAGGCATATGCTATCACCGTTCTTCTTTGCATTAACACACACCCTAGTCCTAGACCTGATGCATCGCAGTAGACTATGAAGTCTTCTGGTCCATCAGGGAGGGCTAAAACAAGTGCATTACACAACTTATTCTTCAAGGTCTTAAATGCCCTTTGTTGTTCCGCTCCTCAATCGTACCCCTTGTGTTTCTGCGTCAAAATGGTAAGGGGTTTGGTTATCATGGAGAAATTTTATATGAATTGGCGGTAATATCCTGCTAATCCTAAGAATAAACGGACCTCTGATGGAGTTCTAGGGGCTTCCTAATTCTTAACAGCCTCAATCTTACTTGGGTCTACGTGATGGCTTTTATTGTTATATATGTATGTGCCAGCAGTGTGGTGTTATTGTTATATATGTATGTGCCAGCAGTGTGGTGTTAATCTGATAAATGGAACTTGTTTAAACTGCACTTATGGAGACGGAAAGCCAGTCACTTGTTGCGGGTGTGAAGGCCCGTTAAACGGGGGATTTTGTTCGTTTTGCGCTTCGGGAGCTGGAAATTCATTTGCTTATGATCCAAATCCGAATTCTGTCAACGATTCTCAAAATTTTTCTGACTACCCTCCACATACCCAGTACCAGACGTATTCTTTTGAAAATTGCGGGGGTCCTCATGCGACCTTTGAATGTCAACCGATGAATTTTTACGATTCCAATTCTCCCGGTTTTGACCAAATTCTACCCCCGTGATATCCCGTCATTCATCAACCTCCGCAAGAAACGAGTTTGGAAGCTGTGCACGCCCGAGAAGACCTAATGGATTTGATATAAAACTTTTTAAAGAAGTTTAATCGAATTTCTTTTAGGGAAACACCGAAGGTTTTAACGCAAGCTTGGGATAAATTTTTTGAAGTTAAGTATGCCCAACCCGAGGAGGTACAAGAATTGCTTAGCAAACTTCTTCAAGATTTAAAAAGCATAAATGAGGAGCTGGCAGAGTATATTAATTCTCCAAGTTGGAATCGTCCTGCCTTCTACTTCGATGATGATGATGACGAGGACGATACTACCGCAATCACACCCGACTTACCGATTACGGACTCTCTCATAATGGGGGACGAGCACCTTCGCACTATTTCGGAAACGGAATCGGACGAATTAATAAAGTCTAGTGTTGAGAACCTTGTCCCAATCCCAAGTGAGTTCGAGGATTTTTCCAACAATGAAAGTGAGTGTGATGTGCAAGTTTGTGATGATTTTACGACTTTCTCTAATCCTCTTTTCGATTCTGACAACGATTTCACCTCTAGTGATGACGAGTCATTTTCTGATGAGGACGTTCCGAACGATAATTTCAAAATTTATTCGAACCCTCTTTTTGACGAAGAGATCATTTCTACTACGATAGATCCGCATCACTTTAATGCTGAGTCTGATCTTATAGAATCTTTGCTTAACCGAGATACTCTGATAGTTTCGTCTCCTAAGATTGATTCTTTTTCGAGGAGTTCTCTGTTGAACTCACTCATATCGATCCAATTCCACCGGGAATTGAGAAAGCCGACTTTGATCTAGAGAAAGAAATCCGTTTTGTTGAGAATTTGTCGTATGATAATTCATCTCCACGACCACCAGAAGAACTTAATTTGGAAATTGCTGATACGATTCTTGAGTCTCTCTCCCCATCTCATATCCCCGTCGCGGATAGTGGCTCTCTTTTGGAGGAGATCGACTTATTCCTTGCTACGGATGACTCGATGCTACCAGGCATTGAGAATGACGACTATGACTTGGAAGGGGATATTCGTTTTCTTAAAGAATTACTTAGCAATGATTCCCCTCCCCTTCCCGAAAATGAGTCATCTAACCTTGATCATTTTAATGATCCGTCATCTCCTCGTCCTCCTCCGGAACCACCAGATATTGAGATTTGCTTAAATTTTAAGCCCGATGCAGCCGTGATAAACAATTTTGGTGAGCTTAACGAAGATGAATGTTTTGACCCAGAGGGAGGTGAGATTAATGTTTCCCCAAATGTTAAGGATGACGATTACTTTCCCTTCACATTTGTCATTCGAATTTTTCTACCATATCTCACCTACCCTGATGATTCTTCTTTTCCTCTCTCCTCCGGGAGTGAGGATACTATTTTTGACCCCGGCATCACCAATTTTCATTTTTCTCCACTTAGAGCAGATGGCATCTCATCGGGATGGATCTTTCATGTTCTTTAATGTTTATCCAAACATTAATGAAAGCCCGATTGAGATTTTCTCTTCCATTTACTTCCCCATGGACAACTTAATTCGGGGTCGAGTCAGGCTCAAGACTAGTTGAACAAAAACAAGCGCTTCTCGGGAGGCAACCCGTGTCTTTTCTTTTTTGTATTTTCTTAATGAATAAGTGTGTGATTTTATAGCCCAAGTGTGAGGGGCGTGTTTCTTTCTATGGTATGGGGTTCCGTTTTTGTAGGATTCCTTAAGAACATGAAGACCCGTGCTTGATTTCAATCCTCCAATCAACCGGTCTTCGATCTTCTGCTAATTATGGAATCCTCAATCCCGATCTTATATATATTTGTTTCTCCTTTCACACTTGAAAGTTTTTGCATTTGCCTTTTTCATTCTCAAGTGTGGGGGTAAAACCCGATATTTTTAAACATTAAGGCCAATGTTCGATTCTAAGTGTGGGGGGGATTTTTATCGAAATATGATCTTGCCTGTGCCTGCTGTGTCCCTTGCAACCCCGTTTTAGCAACAAAAAAAAAATTTTGCTTTATTAATATGAAAAAAAACTCTTAGTTGTTAGTTATTAGTAATAAGTAGGCCCGTAGATCTAGGTAGCTTTTGACTTGACCGAGTTTTAAACTCTAGCTTTCCCCTTAGCTTTTTAGACTAAGCGTTTGCAAAATTTGAAAATTTTGCAAAGAACAAAAAATGATAGAGCTAGATTTAAGTTAGATGCTAAGCGTGGATTAGTTGGATATTTTTAGAGCTCACAGAGGTTAATTGTGGCTTTTTGCTCCCACCAGCGTAATAAACGTTTTATAATTGTTAAATAAATAAAGTCACTTTAGGTTTTTGCGATTCTTAGTTTAAATCCCTTCGTAGAGATTCCTTCTGGTGAAATGAAGGTACACATCGAGGTTTTTTCAGTGTTGTGGTACGCTCCCGGGTCTTGTCAGTTAGGACGCCCGATGTCTCGGTTGCTACAAGACCACAGGACTTGAAATTTGGCTAATAATAATAATTATGTAATAAACCAAAGCCGAAATAAGACCACTACCTCTTGCCGGCTCACAACCGATGTTGCAGTCTTCTAAAATAAGGCCCATAGTAATCCAAGACTGATAAAAGTTTGCTGCATTTTGCCGGCTCACAACCGATGTTGCAGCCTTCAAAAAGATCGAGGATCACCGAGGTCGAAATAAGACTACTGCTTCTTGCCGGCTCACAACCAATGTGGCAGTTGTTTAAAGGACCGAGGTTTTATAAATGTTGCAATAATAATGATAATAAAGCCAAATTTCGACTCCGGGGTTATCTAATAAAGCTTCCGTCTCTGGACTCGTAGTTGAGTTGTTTCGGATGAAATAAAAAGATAACCCCTAAATCATGCGAAATTAGAACCTTAATGTGGACTTTATTTTCACCACATCGTCTCTTTAGAAAAGGATTTCAAACTATTAATGGTCTAAACCGGGTTTACTTTATATAAAAAAAAGCCATAATTTATTCGTCACCAATAATTAAAATCTGTAGAGGATTTAGGAATAATGAGAGCAAAAAGTTAAGTTTATACTTACACAATTAGCATTTATGGGTAGCGTTAGCATCTAATTTTATATTTGATTGTGATTTCGTTTTAAGCTTAGTTTGGGGATCGCGAAAAGTCAAGGATGACGAACTCCTATTCTTAATGCCTTTTAAATAAATTTTAATATATATATATATATATATATATATATATATATATATTAGTTTTTATCTATTATTAAATAAGTGGTTAAAACGGGGGTGCTTGCGAATTAGATGATTTTTAAACCTTTTTAATGGACCTTTTCTGTTCTTGTTTGATTGTGAGGGGGTCATAAGTTAAAAGGGGATAAAATTATTTATTTCTGGGTATTGTTTTATTTACATTGCGTGTGGGACCAGCAATGGCTTAGTGTGGGGGAATTTGATGTTTGCTAAAACACACATCATTTATAACCCAGAAAACACTATTAATTGGATTAAAAATGCTAAAATATGCTTTATTATATTGCAAATATGTTTGTTTGGTATTTTTATGTCTTGCAGGTAAAAACGATTAAAAACGGAGCAAAAATGGGTATCTACGGGTTCGTCGCGATCAAGAGTGCCTAATATTCAAAATCAAGATAAAGTCGTGAAAAGTTTCCGAGCATGCCATTAGAAAGAGCGCGAGATAACGAGTCCATCGGTGCCCTCGGATCTTATTGGGTCAGCCCGTAACCCATTTAAATGGGCCGGCCAGCCCACTCTTAACAAATAACCTAACCCAAAAACCCTTTTAACCCGTGGCCCAAAATTAAATCCCACAGCCCGTTACCCTTAAGCCCAGGTCAATGTGTTTAAACACTCGGTCAAACATTCAAACGAGTAAAAAGAAAAAAAGGCGCGAATGGGTGAATAGTTACTATTCACCCGTCTCCCCCAAATTTACCATGTGCAAAATTAAGTGGGTAAAACCCACTCTCAATCTAATCCAACGTGGCCACAAGAGATGCTTAGTACTAAGTGCCATCTCATCAAGAGAAACGTCATCCACAGCCTATGATTGGTCAAGACTTACATAAGGGATGCCACGCGTATCCAAAGAAACACACTAAAATGGGAATTTTACACTGAAATCAATGCAAAAGAAGCACAAGGCTCCAAAGAAGTGGGATTGCCACGCTGGCAATCCGTGTGCATCATTCTCATCCAACGGCTACAAAGCATGATCCAATGATTAGAAGAAGATCAATGGCCGAGATTAGAAGCTGCCAAGGAGCGTGTAAAAGACCCAGATCCTTCCACTCTTGCCTATATGAGGAGCTCACCTCTCACTCACAAAGGATATCTAGAGGTAGGAGTAGGAGTATCTTAGGGTAGATTTAACTTTTAGCTTGTACGTTTTTAGCTTATGTCATTTAAATTTCATGTAATTCCTTTCCAAAGCTTTGTAATCAGTTAATGTTTTAATAAAATTCAGTTTTTATCTTAATTCGTGTTAAATTCCATCTTTTATATTAAGCATTTATGGTTTAAAAGCATCATAAGCTCCTCATAAGCTCTTATAAGCTACTCTTTCTACTCTAGCTTGCTATACTCAGTTAAGCTTTTAAAAGCTTAACTGAGCTTTATTAATGCTTTATTTTCTCCCCAAATTTACCTCAACTTATTTGGAAGGGAAGCCAATTGTGGAAGGGCTTTCAAGACCCCACCAGCTTATCCTAGATAAGCTAGAGCTTGTTGAGTATCTCCTTGAGCATTTATTAAAGCCTTGTTTGTGCAAAGGCTGTTGTAAGTTTCTATTTTACATTTTATAGCTTAAAATTGCACTTTAGCTTATTTCTGCTTAATATTAGCTTATAGTTGTTTAGATTAGCTTATTATTGCTTATAATAGTTGTTTAATGCTTAATATAGTTGTTTGTTAGTTTAAATCTTAGTTTTCATATATTTGTCATAAAACAGTTATAAAAACCAAAAATATTAGCATAGTTATATAGTTTGTAATTCCAGCTTATTTGATTTATGAAATTTGCTTATAAGGTCTTTGATAAGCTGTCTACTATCTGGTATTGCTATTTTAGGCCTTAAATCTAAGTTTTATAAGCTGAATATGAGTTTGAACTTTTTAAAGGGGTGTTTGGTTAAGACAGTACTAACTTAAGTTAGTACTGTCAAGACTATTATAACTCTTTAAATTGATTTTGATTATCATTTTGAAGTTTATAAAGCAAAGTTTTAAAGTTTTTAAAGGCTTTATCAAGTTTTTAAGGGTTTATGAGTTGGTTGTATGGATCTGAGGTCATAAGCTCAGATCCTTAAGCTCTTTTAGTTTAATTTGTTTCTAGCTGATATAGTTGGTGATTCTGCTTTTATTTTGAGGTTTAAAAGTTGTAGAAACCAAAGCTTTAAGTCTGCATTATTTGGTTTTGAATTTTGGTTATAAAAAGTGTCAACTACATCAGCAAGTAAAAATGGATTTTAGTCAATTTCAAGCTTAAAATTCAGCAAGTTAAAATTAAAGTTAGCTTTTAATTCTTAGTACACAAGTAGTTCATAGGTAAATCTAGGTTTGTTAGGGCTTATTTCAAGTTATAAAGTCTGTTTAATCATCTGTTTTAGATCTGCAAATCAGCTCTTTGTCTTTTTCATTAAATTTTGAAAAACCAAAAAATAGTATAATCTGTCTGCAACAGCTTTTTCAAATAGACTTTTCATTGCTTTGTTAAATTTCAAAATACTTTTTGATTGATGTTTTTAGTAGTCTCTAGTATAAGCTTTAAGAATTTTCAAGTCATTTTAATATAAGGTTCTTTTTGCTCACTTAAAATTAAGCTCAAAGTTTCCAATTTGTCTGTTTTTTGAGTAAAAAGTTCTTAGTGCTTATTTGAATTTTCAGCTTATAACTTGTTAATTTTGCTTAGTTCTTGTTTAGCTGTGCTTATTAGAATAGTTATAGGGTATTGGTAGCTTATTTAGTTCTAGTTTCAGCTTATTCAAGTTTTCTAGCTAGTTTAGTTTAGTAAAAAGCCAAAAATTCCTTTTAGTGCAATCTGTCAATTTTAAGCCCATTTTCTGGCTTATTGCTTAAGTGAAATAAAAAGTTGTCTTAATTAAAAGTGCTTATTTTTAGCTGCTAAACAACTTTGTTCAAAAAGTTTTGCAAAAGAAAAAAAAGGGAAGAAGGGAAATTGTGAGTGAGCTAGGCTCGAACTCACAACCTCCCTCAACCTTTATATCACACATACACTACCGCTGTGCCCTTGGGATTTTTACGTCCAAAGGGTGCACAACATTAAATTTAAAACCTTTTTATTACAAATTTCAAATAAGCATTTCGAGTGCTTATTTGCTTTTTCTAGGCTTATTCGCTTTAGCTCATTTGTAGATTTTATTTTTTCCTGTGTTCTTTACATCTTAAGCAATTTCTAGTATTTTTCTAAATTTTTTAATTCAAAGTTTAGTATTTTCATACATTTATTTAGATTAAAAACTTTAAAAAAACTTAAAAAATAGAAAAATAATCAAAAAAATAAATTTCTTTTTTATAAAATTTTCTTTTATCATTTTCTAGGATTAGGAATTAAATTTGCATTCGTAGGGTTTAAATTTGATGTTCTTGCTTTAATATCGCGTTTTTAATTCCCGTTTATGTTTTTATGCTTACGTGTTTAATTTTCGTTACTTGTTTACTTGTTTTCGTGCATTTATTTACTTGTTATTTACATTTAGTAGGATTTAGAAAACCAAATCAAAAATATTTTAAACTATTCAAAACGCGAGCTTACGAACGTTTCCGAATTTCAATTCACGACTTCGTTGGGGAATAACGACCCGGGAGGTTTTTGAGAACAACTTTGGTTAAAAGTTTGTTTCTCGAACCCGACGGAAAATACTATCTATACTATTATTGATAAATCCTTATACTATATATTATGTATACGTATTCGGACGTTATCAATGGAACACAGATTCCATTTTCTCAAACCACTGAGTCAACTCCACGACTCCTTCCGTACCCTTAAATTTCAAAGGTTCGCATTTCATGAATTCTGGGTAGGTGCATTTACGAATAGTGCGTTCAGTCCTTCTAACATCTGTTCCCGAAACATGGTTGTCATCACCATTTCCATTTCTGTTAGTGTCACGTGCTGCCAATGCCTTAGTAACACCTTGTTCGATTAGTGCCTCAAGTTGAGCATCAGTGACATATGTGGTGGCGGGGGTTGTTGTTGCGGCTGGTGTTGACGTTGTGACTCTTTTTGGTGCCATTTTCTTTAAAATCATACGAAAATATAATATCCGTTAGATTTCACACAGTCATAACCATGGCATGACATATACACAATAAATAAAGTGAGATCACCACACACAGTTAAATATATAACTAAATTGAAATTATCAATTGTGTAGCTTATATACGTAATATAAGTCTCTTATTGTAATATACGTAATATATATCATAAACACGTATATCAATCATGAATGCATCTAGTCCAACCAACTAATGCAACAATTGTATGTATGTCCCTTAAAAACCCCTTTTGTATGAATGCAATGTTTGAAAACGGTTATAGTCCAGCAAAATTATTTGACACGGTTCTCTATAACCTTGGCTCTTGATACCAATCTGTAACACCCCCAAATTGGGTCGCAGCGGAATATGAGACCGGAGCGTGTTACTTCATAGATCAATAGCACAAGAGATATATAAGAACGACCATAAAAGTCATTTAAAACTGATACATTGGATTTAGTAAATTGTTTATTACAAAATCCTTAAGCTTCACCCGTTCATTATTTATGATACAAAGATTTTAGTCTATAACAATATATCCCCAATATGCAATGTGACTAAATCTTTAATACACACGACTTCAAAATGTGACCACAAATGCATCCCTTGACTTCTACCTCATTGATCTCTTGAGAAGAACATGCTTTAAAACGTCAACAATAATGTTGGTGAATTCATAGGTTTGTATAATGTATAGTGTAGGACCACTAGATTTCCCAAGTGTATGATAATGCAGGAGATGCAAATATCACAAAGCTTGTAATTACGTTACCCTAAGCTCATGACACCGAAGCTTCACATAAATGAATTGCAATATAAATTGCCAACATTGCCCATGATGATGTTCAAACCCGCAACATCCCATATTCGACATGGTATACGTTCGTTTATCCAGTGATAGCTAATCACCCGAACGGGGATGTCAATCCCAATATATCTATTCATAACATTCGCGCTCACATTCCAGTAATTGACAGTTTATGATTGTGGGCTCAGAGGGTTATAGCTACTTAGGTAACACGTAATTATGATGTAAAAATGTCCACTTGTGTCCAATTGTAAAAGCATGCATGTTTCTCACCCCAAAAGTTGTAAATCATTGTAATAGTAAAACATAGGGCTATGAACTCACCTTGAGTGAATGAATCAACAATATAAATCACAGAATGATAATGCGTCACGTAAACGTCTGAATGCAACCTAATTAATTATGGACCGTATAAGAAAATGCCAAGCGTATATATGAATATGAATTACACAATGCAATGCCACACATATATACTTGTAGTGAGGTTTTTATAAAACTATTCATGTCTTTATGATAACATAAAGTTATTGATCTTTTATAAATAACATCATACTATCGTTCGGGCTATCATAATTAAGAGGTCATGTAGTGAACGTATGAGGAGCCATGACACTTTAAATCGTAAATCCACAACTCGTCGATACGCCACCCCGAAGAGGCCTCATTATGAAACTCCCTAGTAATATAGCACTTTGTAGTTTTAAGTTATATGTCAAAATATTTAAGAAAAGGGTTTTTAATACATAAGCATAAGAGTAGATTTAAAACAAGTTTTTGTGTAGTTATAAGTCTAACTTAAATCGCGCGTATCTTACTCGTTTTAAAGCCAATTTTCATGGGGAAACTCTCTAAACGAAGCTAAAAATGTATACTTTCATTAATTCAAGGCCTTTATTCCATTTTATAAGTTTTAGGTGTTGGTTTATGCAAAAACATTTTCGGACCTGCTCAAAACCGTTTTTAAGAAAACTTATGTCGTAAATTGGCTATATCTCTTTTGTTTTCCTATAAAATCACGCGTTTCCAGTGTCTAAGATTATCTACTATGAGTCTAGTTTTCAAATATTCAATCCATTTGACTCACTTTGTTACAAATAAAACGTTATACATAAAATGGTACATGACAGTCATTGCTGTCCCAAGACAGCAGCTTTGCCTCCCGGTAAAAAGGCCATATCTCCCTCGTTACTTATCATTACATGTTCATTTGATTCTCAGAATTCAATTTAAAGAGTCCTCTACAAATACTTCAACTGGACCAAATGCTCAAAACGCACCTAACATACTGGTTTTTACAAAAGAAATATGGTGCTCAGAATCATGTCCGAATTTACTAACTTTCTTCGTGTGACTTATTAACCATAGCAAACGACCTTTATAAATTCCCAAAAAAATTAGAGAACATCACAAGACATATATGTAAGTGTCCTTAAAACATATAGTGCCAAAAATATGTTTACATAGGTTCTGTAAATTCGAACTTAAGTATGATTTTTGAAATCAGAATCTGTGTTTTAAGGAACAAGCTTTTCATTAACTTTTTCAACACCACAAGTATATATAAGTCCTAATATGAACATGGCATGCATATATATATATATATATATATATATATATATATATATATATATATATATATATATATATATATATATAAGTGTAGAGATATTGTGTTAACCTTGTGTGATGATGATATGATGAAAATAAACAAGATCTAAACAATAGTTTAGATTCAAAACCCAAGCTTCCAAGATTAGAAAAACCCAATTTTCCAACAACCCAAATCTTGATCTTTCTTGATAACACTCTTGTATATGTTAAACCAAGCCTTCAATACACCTTAGGATGCATCTAGGATTTGATGTTAGAACCTTGAATTTCTTGGTAGGAAACAGAGGTGGTGATAATAAAGATCTTTATGGTCATCTTAAAGAACAAATGGGTGATCCTAATCCACTCATTTTGTTCATATAATAAAAAAACCTACTTTCCATCTTTTCTTAAAAATCAATATCTAGCAAACGATAAAACGTTTTACACGACCAAAAAATACACCATGCGACGAGTATTTTTTTTATTCTTTTATAGAGGAGGGCACTTTTATATACTTTTGTCGAACTAAAAAAATTTTTTTTTTTGTTACAATCACGTCTGTCAAAATCCATGTTTGATTTAAGAATCACATGTGATTGTGATACAAAATCTCTTGTGATTTTTTCTTTTAAGACTGTGATTGAAAAAATGGGGAAAAAAAGACGTCGAAGTATCGCCGCGGAGTTTTTTTTTATTTTTTATTTAAAGGGGACCTTCTATATTACTTTCGACGACTTTTTTTCGATTTTTTTTTCCGGTAAAGTCTGAAAAAATCAACGTGGATTTTAATGAAATACATGTGATTTGTATCACAAATCTCATGCGGTTTTTTCCGACGTAATTGAAAAAAATCGGGAAAAGTTCGTCGAAAGTATCGCGACGAGGAATTTTTTAATCTTTCTATGAGTTGCACTTACTATATACTTTTCGACGAAACTTTTTTTCTGACTTTTTTTTTTTCACTCACGTCTGAAAAAAATCACATGTGATATTTTATCAATCACATGTGATTTCGTTAAAATCACATGTGATTTTTTAGACGGGAATCAAAAAAATAATCGAAAAAAAATTCTTCAAAAGTATTAGACAGTGCCCCTCATATAGAAAGATGATTTATTCTCGTTTCGCGATGTATGTTTCGATGCTGCGTAGATTAAACGGTTTGTGAGATATTTAATTTTAAAAAAATAGGATGAAAGTTGGTTTTTTAATTAAATAAAAATAAAAATTAATCTAAACCATTAGATGGAAATAAAATAGATGGTTGAGATGAAGTGGGTTGTTCTTTGATTAGATAGTGTTCTACATAGAACTTTTCTCGGTAGGAAAAATTGTCTGGATTGTGTATGTATGTATGAATATTTCCATGGCTAGGGGAGGAGAAACAAAGAGATATGTGTAGTCTTTACTTAATGAAAATCATGTGATAAGTTACTTGTATTTATACCCAAAATATCTAGGAACATTGGCCTAACTTTGTAGTATAAACAAATGCCAATTGATTCAATAATATCTTTCACTTATTGGGGGGAGCGGCTATTGTGGATAGAAGTAGGTAAATGTTTGATTAAATTTTGTGTATTGGGTATAATTGTGGGTATTTGTTGAAGCGTAGATAAGTTTTGGTGGTTCCGTGAACGCCTAAATGTATTTTACAGCGAAACGTAAACGCTTTACGTAACGAATAAAAATAAAATATATAATTAATCTTCCAAATAATTATTTAACACTTGCTTGACGTAAACCTTTAATTGTTTGATGCCCGTTTACGTTAATTGTTGATTTTCAGTTTACGCGATTTAACTTAACGGTTATAATTAAATAACCATGTAACCCATCGACATTCGACAATATAATTAAACTAAATCTTATAAATAAGAGATTTAGTGCTTCAACTTATAAATGACAGAAATGTCAACAACGCGAAGTCGAGTTAAAAAAATAACTTGAAAGTTTGTAGTTGTAAAAAGACATGAAATAACGGAATGTTACAAAAATGGTCAGTTTTAATCTTAAAATGCCTGTCTAATAGATAACCTCTCCACTTCTCCAAAGCATATACAATAGGCAAAAATTCATTTTCATAGGTGGACATAAGCTGGTGTTTGGCAGATAAAGTTTTACTCAGAAAAGCTATTGGATGACCCTCCTGAAGTAACACTGCACCCAATCCAACTCCTGATGCATCTGTTTCAAGTGTAAATTCCTTAGAAAAATCAGGCAATCTCAAAACTGGAGCACTCACCATAGCTTGTTTGAGCTTAAGAAAAGCTGCTTGTGATTCATTAGTCCAAACAAAGCTGTTTTTCTTCAGCAATTGAGTTAGAGGTTTACTAATAGTGGCATACCCTTGGATGAACCTCCTGTAGTACCCAGTTAACCCCAAAAAACCTCTTAGTTGTTTTAGATTCATAGGTACTGGCCATTTATTCATTGCTTTTACTTTCTCTGGATCAGTTGCCACTCCTTTAGCTGAGATTACATGGCCTAAGTACTCCACCTTGTATGTACCAAACACACATTTACTCCTTTTTGCATACAGCTTATTATGTCTCATGATCTCTAACACTGTCTGGAGATGTAAAACATGATCCTCTATAGTCTGACTATAAATGAGAATATCATCAAAAAACACCAAAACAAATTTCCTCAATTGTTGCTTAAAAACCTCATTCATTAAAGATTGAAAAGTAGAGAGAGCATTTGTTAAGCCAAATGGCATAACCAAGAATTCATAGTGTCCCTCATGTGTTCTAAATGTTGTTTTAGCTATATCTGCCTCATGCATCCTTATTTGATGGTATCCAAACCTTAAATCAAGCTTAGTGAATAACTGTGACCCATGAAACTCATCAATTAGCTCTTCTATAATAGGAATGGGAAATTTGTCTTTGATTGTATGCTTATTCAATTGTTTATAATCTACACACATCCTCTAGGAATTATCTATCTTTTTCACCATGACAATGGGAGAAAAAAATGGACTATTACTCTTCTTAATGACCCATGCTGCTAAAAGTTCTGCCACCATACCTTCAATTGCATCTTTTTGACTAGGAGGGTATCTGTAGGGCCTTTTGTTGACTGGGTGAGTTCCTTCTATCAATGGAATTGTGTGGTCATGATCTCTCTTTGGTGGTAGCTCAGTAGGAATAACAAAAACATCTGCATAATCTTCAATAACTTACTGAAGTATAGGTGAGATTGGAACAAATGGAGCTTCTTCAAGTTACATACAAGTAGAGGCAGAGTTAGGAAAGATACATAGAGCCATGGAGTGCAGTGTTGCTTGCTTGACAGACTTGCATAAAGATTTAGTACTCAACCAATCCAAATTAGACTTATGAGTACCCCTAAGCAAAACCCTTTTGTTATTATGCTTAAAATCCATTCTCAACTCCTAGAAATTAAATCTTATATCCCTCAATGTTGCTAACCACTATATTCCAAGTACCATATCACAGCCTCCCAATGGCAATAGCATGACATCTGTAGAGAAAGGATGAGGACCAAATTGCCACTTAAACTGCTTACATTCAGAAGTAGTGACCAACTTATTGCCATTAGCAACTGTGACTGACAAGGGACATGTAGTTCTAATATTGCAACCCAACTGTTTGGCCATATTTTTATCCAAGAAATTGTGAGTAGATCCACAATCTATCAAAATATGAAGTAAATGTTTTCCAATTGTTCAAATAACCCTCATAGTCTTGAAATTGTTAGTACCAGTGAGTGCATTTAAAGAAATAAGTGGTTCTTGCAAATCCATCAACCTATTGTTTACTACAGACTCATCTATGTCCAAAAAAATCCCCTTCACTTTCCATCTTAGGTACAAGTACTATAGAATACAATTGACCACTACATTTGTGCCATGGTACATACTTTTGGTCACAAAAGAAACACAGATTGTTTGCCCTTTTTTCTGCATATTCTTTTGGTCATAATCTCCTATTAGGTGTTGTTACTGAGGTGTTTGGCTTAACTGTGTTGTTATTGGTAGAACTGGTAGGAGTTGTTAACAAAGGCTTTTGATAAGGACTATGAGACCCATTAGAATACCTTGATTGGTTTGGAACAAAAGCACTTCTATCCTTCTTCTTAACACCATTCAAAGTAGCCTCTTGAAGATTTGTTAAACAATAAGCATCTGCTAGTGTCTTAGGTTTGAACATCCTAACCCCCATTTCAATTTCAGTAGGAAGTCCCCCCATGAACAAACTAACAGCATGATCTTCACTTATCTCAACCCTACTCAAAAGACTATCAAATGCATCCTCATACTCTCTAGCAGTGGTCTCATATTTCAAATTTTTTAACTCAGATATTGGATCTTCATACACATTGCCAAACCTTGCTAAGATTTCTTTCTTATAAACTTCCCAACTCACATTAGTTCCATGAATTCTAACAAACTAACTATGCCATAACAAAGCTGTTAGGAACACAGAAAGTGTGGATCATTTATGAGATCTTAACGATCGTCCCTTAGGGGGAGATTGTTAGGAATTCAGTTTTTAGTGAAGTGACGATCATTATCGATCTCACGAGCCTTAGTAATAGTTAGTCAATATTATGTAATGTCTAAGTAATCTAACCTGGCCGACTTATAGAAAGCCCATAGAAAGCTCGGCCCGGCCTATCTCATGTAAGTATATTAACCCTCTCCACACATGGAGAGGGTGTTGGTTGAATGCATTTTTTCTCATTTCTTGTAGGTGTTTTTGAGTGTGTTCTCCCATCCACTCTCTCTCTAGCTTTCTCTTTCCAGTTCCATTGTGTGTGTGAAATCAAAATTTCTTCAATTGGTATCAAGAGCCATGGGGTGGATTGAGTGATTTTGTGGTTATGTTTTGAGCTTATTTTCTTTCTTAGCTTATTTTCATAAAAAGCTTAAATCTTTTAGTATAAAAGACACATACTAGTTTTCTAAATCGTAGAACTTGTTTCTAAGTTTAAAACAGTGGCACCTGATTGTTTCTTTTGGGCCTATTTTGGGCTGTGTATGTTTTTAACTTATTTTTTTTTTGAAACAATCAAACTTTGTATCTGTTTTGTTTTTCATCTTAGTTAGCAGTTTCTTGTTGTTATTTTTAAGGGTTGTGCTCACTTTGAGTATTTGTGGTTTATGTGCGTCAAACAGCAGGTCACAACAATTGGTCTAGCTTGTGGTTTTTACTTATTCTCATTTCTTTAGGTTTATACCCATTTTCCATTAATAAGCTTTAAACTTTCTTACGTCAAATCGGTAAAAGCTTATTGGGTATAATATCTCGTGGCTTATTTCTTGGGGTATACAAGTTTTTTTTTGTGGTTTAAAAAGCTTATTTTCAAGTTTTTTTGGTTTGCTTAAGTTTTTGGTGGTACACGGTGAAGAAGAGGAAGACAAGGATGGAAAGAAGAAAAGGACGATAGTACACCGAACAACTCATCAACCGATCTAGTCATTCTTGTTAAACAACCGATCTAGTCATTCTTGTTAAACAACCAATCTAGTCAGTTTCCAGCCTCAGCCGAACTAGTCAACTTCACAAATTGCCGATCTAGTTTATTCTACAAGACTACCGATCTAATTACTTCATTAGTGTCTACCGATCTAGTTTCTTCAAGACAACCGATCTAGTTGATTTCATAAGACAACCGATCATGTAATTTTAATTGAACCTGATCTAAACCGATGTCTAGTGTGAACCGAACTAAACTATAAACCGAACTAACTCAAACAAGGGAAAATTCTACACGTTTAAGTAATTTTTGAGTTTTTGGTTTCGAATGTCGTTCTATGACGGGACTTAAGACATACACCGTCGAGATCGTGACTCTTTTTCCATCAACGTGGTATATTTAGTTTTCACCGACAATAACCGTTCGCGTCCAAAAGATCAAAAGTTTATTCGTGCCTTATTTCAAAATTATACTGTAAAACGAAGAAGACATGTTTTTGGTGGGAAAAATGTTGTTTTAATTAATTAGTTTTGCAATGTGGCACATGCAGTCCCTGGTTTTAAAGTACAATTTCACCACTAGTCCTTAGTTGATTTTTAACCCTCTTTGTTAAAATAACTTTACACCGTTAGTCCTTTTTCTTATAAAACAGCCCGTTAGTCCTCAAAAGTGAATCATAATTGCACCGTTTGTCCTTATTTGTGTTTTAATCAACCTTTACTCATTTTAAGTTGAAAGCTTGTGCACCGTTTGTCGTTTTCGCTCATTCTTCGTCAACAAAAGCTCAAATTCTTCATCGACAACAACGATTTCTCAACAATTAATTATTGTTTTACGGTTTCTTCTTGATTTTGTAAAATCCCGTGAAAGATTTAATTCTTTTCTCGGTTTAAATCATAGATTTGTAAATTCTCGTAAACGTTAATTGATTTCAAACCACAACAACAATCACTTAATCTACTTAAGATCCTTAATTTAATTTCACACATCGAATTTTAATGGAATCTTCAAATTCAAATTCAAAAGAGGGAGAGCTGCAACTGACGCAACGTCTCGCAAAACAAAGGCACTCCCACTGCATGGCATGGTTTAAACAGCTCGAGACATATCTTCATGATCTTTATCTCAATAGTTCGTCTCATGTTGTTGATGCATTTAAACTAGCATTTCACTCACTCTTAGGTAAAGAGCATCAGACTTTCAGATTGAAGATGTTTCATAATCTGGATCAGTTAAGGCTACAACTTGAAAATATATATATATATATATATATATATATACATATATATGTGTATATATATATATATATATATGTATATATATATATATATATATATATATATATATATATGCCAAAAAGAGAGGAAGAAAAAAAAGGAAAACAAATCTTATTATAATTAAAATTAGTAAAAGATATATATCCTAAACATTTTTGTAAACCTTATAAATACCAAAAACCCTTCTCCCCCTTGTTTTTAATTGTCCTAGCCAAATTTTATCAATGGAGGAAGAAGAAATCTTTTTTTCCAAGTTTGGTGATTTTTGTGTTCAAGATTCGAAGATTTAAGGTATAAATTATAATCCTTTGAGTTAATTAATCATTATAAAACATGTAATAATTATTATGATGGATACTTAGGGTTTCATAACATCTGTAATTAATGATATAATAAACATATTATAATGATTAGGGTTTAATTAGGATCATATGGGTGTATTCGTTAGGGATTAGATCGCATTAGAATTTGATTTAGATTGGGGCAGAATTAGGCAGAGTTGTTAGGGCTGATATCTCCAATGATGATAATAGCGTTTGTCAACTTCCGGTGCCTATGATTGTAGCTCAGAGAGTCCTATTTTCTAGAACATCCGGCCATCGAAGGTTTTTGAGGTCGGGAAGTCAGACAAACGTTGGTTGCAAGAAACGTTGTCAAAGCAGTAAATACGGGTCAGATTTAGGTCAGATTACGAGGTATAAAACCCTCACTTAAAATTCTAATTTAGCTTAGCCCTTCTACAGGAGTTTAGTTCTATGTGTCTATTAGAAATCCCCCAAAGGAGAGCTTCTGATTTGGAGTCTAAGTATGGTTTTTAGGTCCAAACTTTTTAGTGTGCAAACAGATCCGAATTGGGACTGTTTTGAAGTTTGATTTTCTTAGGAGTACTTGTGCATGTAAATGGCTCTTGGTAATCATGAGGTAGTTAATATATATACTCATAATGAACTAGTAATTTTTGGTATGAATTATGGAGGTCAGTAAGTAGAGGTTTTGAGTACGTTAAGTCACGTTAAAATTCTGCAGTTTTGAACAAATTGTGACTAACTAGTGAAACTTGTTAACGAAGTGGTTAAAGTTGGGTATGGTGTCGGGGTGACCCATGGGGTTAATAGAACACCTTAGACATCCATCATATGATTGTTACATGTGCATTAAGCTTTTGGTTTAGTAGCGTGTAACACGAGATCTGAGTGTTTTCATTTCCATATTTCATGAGGAGCTTGGTTATGTACAGGTGATTAGGACAAAACGATGCTTAAAAGGAAAATCCATAACTTTGGTTGGGACACATTTTCAAAAACTTTTCTAAAGTCTACTTGAGGAAAGTAGGATTCAAGTGGGGGATATTTGATGACATCAAATAACGTCACTTTATTATATCATTTATCCCATCTTTTTTGCTCACTTTTATATAATTATTGCATGATTTGGTACTTAATTGCTTTAAAGTTGATAAATGCAGTAATTCAGGAGTGTGTTGTAAAAACATGCTAAAAGGCTTATAATTTGGAGCTAAAACGAAGACATTTGAAGATTGCTGATTTCTAACTACATACGCCATATCCAACAAAAGAGATACGCCGTATCAGCGCCAAGACTTCATAAGAAAGCACGTTTGACCAATTCCCAATACGGCGTATCCCTTTGCTACCATACGCCGTATCCATGAAGATAATTATTCGAAGATAAAGTAATAAAAGTAAGTTGGGAATGATATCACTGATTGATTGAGAACATAGCGCGCACTCCAAGGAATCTAGCCCTATATGCTGTATCGACCTAGCCAGAGAATGCGTATTGAGTCTTTTTCAGACACTATAAATAAAAGACTCAAAAACGAGTTTTCAGTGTGTAATATCATATTCTTTATACCATACTCATTAAAAACGAATTTTAGAAGAGTAGATCAGCCACCAAGGTCAAGCATTTATCACGAATCTATAGAAGACATCGTGTAATTTTTACTCTCTTAATCATTCGATTTCAATTTTTTTATTACGCTTGTATAATTACAATGGTTGTGGGCTAATACCCTCGGGTATTAGCCATCTTAATGAATGTTCAATGTTTGGTTTGTTTTAAAATCGATTTCTTAATTAATTGTTGATTGTTTAATTATGTTTATCACCTCATACTTGTTTATGTGTTTTAATATGCGACCTATCATTCAACTGGGTCTAGTGATACCTAAAAAGTAATCTAGATACAAGGATAGCTCTCTATATCGTGTTTTATATTACTAGACCAATAGGATCACAAATAATGTTCTGTCTTTGTCTTTGAATTATGAGCTTAGTTAGACCGGTAGGTGACCAGTATATGTTTAAGCAATCATGCTCTTAATTAACTGCTAAAGATTTGAATAGTGGACTACCAGTATATAAAACACTGTAAAACAATAAGTGGGTAAAGTCCTGTTGGGCTAGGGTTTTAACAGGATCACCACTGCTTTGATTCCCTAAGATAGATTATAATTAAACTAAAGGATGCTTTATGCGGATGCATTAATTGTGACAGGATTAATCGTGTCTAGGTCTTAGGATGATGTCCAGCCTAAGTCTTAAGAATGATATGCCGCTTTGAGATAAGTAAATCATTACACTAAAACAAATAAACCAACATTGAACTGGATTTAATATGGCTAATACAGTTTTCTATCATTTGGCTTGTACCACTTTTCTATATTCTGATTTTCTTCTTTCGTGCTTATTGTTTTTTGAATTGATATTTGTCACCACCAAACCTGCTAGTCTCTCAGGCTGAAAACCCCCCATATCATTAGACAACGTATATAGCATAGGTTTAACCAGTAAATAGACTTATTAGACTAATTAAAATACTGATAGAATATAGGATTAATGTTTCGCTCTTAGTGTTCGACACCCTACTTACCGCGAAACTGCATCTTGACCAGGTACACTACCCGTCAAAGTGTTGTTTTAGGTTTGTCGGCTAAATATAAATTTAAAACTAGTTAATCAAATAATTGATCCTACACGACAGCACATTAATGATTTTCTACTTTCTTCTTGTTGTCACTTCTAGCTGGCAAGATCCTAGTGTTCTTTGTATTCCTCCTAGGCTTGGACTTTCTAGCTTCAGTGGAACTGATTACTCTTGTAGAAGGAATCACAGGTACATTAGTCTTTTGCTCTTTTGTGGCTTAGCATGTTTTAGTGTGTTATCATTTGAGGTTCCGCATGTTTCCTTAAAAGTCACTTGCTTTTTCCTATTGAAAGGGGTAGTAGCAACCTTTTTATCTCTTTTATTGATTTCTTTCGAATAAGTGTCAATCACATACTCTAACAATTCCTGAGATCGTTTAGTATAAAAGCAGGCATTTCCAAGGGCATTATCAAATGGGTTTTCAATCCTAGCTTCTTCTACAATCTCACAAAGTGTTTCTACACTTTCCTTAAGATGTTTGAGATAATCTAGATGAACTTCCCTATTGTTCCTATTGTGAGGGAGAATTGGTTCAACATCGATTGCATACATACCAGGGGCAAGCACTTTTGGTTTTACAGCAGGCATAGTGACGCATTGTGTTGGTAGAAATATTACGATATTTAATTTATACATTCTCTTCATGTTTTGGTGATGACAAACATGTAACTTATAACACATAACGTAAATTGCTTAAGTTACTCGTGATCACAAAACATCAATGCATTCATATGACAACATCTCTCGACGTATCAAGTCTGCTTCTACGAAGTTTGCACCCGACGTAAATCACTTAAGGTATGAATAAATAATTGCTTAGTTTATTTTATGATAAAAGGAATTTTTATTTAACCTCACATTTTTTTATAAAAATGTCACAAACATTTTTATAACTTTTACAAAATATTTATAGATTTAAAAGACATGTTTTATTCAAATAAATATTTTAAATTCAAATTTTTTACCTAAAAACGGCTAGAAATGTTTCAGAAAACACCTCTCTTGGAAAAGACAAAAAAAGGGAGCATCTTGGTCTGGCCGGCCCCCTTAAATATAAAGATGGTTCCCTTAATTATAAGGGGGCCGGAACCCTAATTAAGGGGACCGGCTAGACAAAAAGTCTCCCTAGATTGCCTATAAATACTAGATTGTTCCCTATTGATTTTCTCACCTTTTGCACTCATTCTTTTCTGTCTAAAATCAGTTTATACATCACCTATAATCCTTTGATCATTTAATCTTAAGCTTTTGTTTCCAAGTGATTCAAGCTTATTCCTCCAAGTGCAAGAGAAGAACTCTCATTATCATCAAGATACGAAGTTATGTAGTTTAGTTAGTGCATTTGTGACAAGTTTTACATTCATAATGTATAGATCGAGTCCATGTATTCCAAACTTATGTAATAGTTAGATCGTGGTGATCATAGTGTGTATATTTGGATCGTGATGATCGTCAATAGTTTAGATTGATCAGGGTGATCTTATTAGTGTCTAGGTGAAGTAAAGTGAAGTTGTGAAGTGAAGTGAAGTCAAGATATGAAATGAAGTGAAGTAGTGAAGTAAAGTAAAGTTGTGAAGGGTAGTGAAGTAGTACGGTTAATATTTTAGTCCTCAAAATACATAAGTTATGATAGATTGGTTCTAGCTAGGATTAGAACTCGACATTTAGCTTAGTGCCGAAAATCGGTGTAAGCTTAGTTGTGTTTGGTTTTCTCCGCCTAAAGGGAGCTTGTTGACTAGTGAAGTAACTCTCGAGTTGGGTACTCGGGGAGTGGAGTAGGGCGAAGAAGTGCTTTATAACCGAACCACTATAAATCATCGCGTCTGGTTTTCACTTTCTTTTACCTTTTGCTTTACATCTTTATTTACCTTATCGCCTTACATTTATATTAGCATTAGATCTATATGTGTGCTGATTGTTGCGTATATTGTTTGGATGATGATTGTGTCATAGATAGAAGTTAACATTGTGATTGTGCTTATATTGCTATGACATGTTCTAGTGGATATAGTTGTATTATTCACACTTAATATATTGCAACTAACTTGATGGATAATTTGATACAAAATATTTTAAATTTTAAATGGAAACGTATTGGTTTTCACTTTCTTTTATCTTTCGCTTTACATCTTTATTTACCTTATCGCCATACATTTATATTTGCATTAGATCTATATGTGTGTTGATTGTTGCTTATATTGTTTGGATGATGATTGTGTCATAGATAGAAGTTAACATTGTGATTGCGCTTATATTGCTATGACATGTTCTAGTAGATATAGATGTATTATTCACACTTTTCATATTGCATCTAACTTAACGGGTAATTTGATACGAAATATTTTAAGTTTTTAAATGGAAACGTATTCATCCCCCCCTCTACGATTTCCATAATTGGAATTTTACGATTTCCACAATTAGTATCAAGAGCCACGTCGCGCTAATTTTCAAAACAAATGGTTTTAAAAATAGAGCACGATCCATGTATCAAATTACCCATGAAGGGGAATTAAATATGAAAAGTGTTTTATTGCTTAAATTGTATTAGTTTTGTTGTTAAATACACTAATTATACTAGCTCGAGGTAAAAATGATGCTTAAAATAAGTGTTATATGTTCGGTATCAAGTTCAGAAAGTTGTACACCTTTCTGCAAAGTCAGTAAACAATTTTGTACAAAAAAAAGTAAAATTTGAGTGTCAGATGGACGGCCCCCTTAAAGTGTATGGACGGTCCCCTTAATTCCTGATCGGGCCCCTTATATTTAAGGGGACCACCTGTCTGATTCGGCAGTTTTTCGGAAATTTTGAAAATTCATATAAAATCAACCGTAAGT